>JAHWFP010192381.1:0-15924 GCA_023313725.1 Lithobius niger | reverse complement strand
TCCCCAGACTCGGGGCAAACACCCTAGAGTTCCAGCACTTCAGTCGGCAAACCAAGCATCCGCGGGTGATCTACGCCGACTTCGAGTGCTTGCTCCAGCCTGCGTTTGGTGCTCTTCCCGGTCCATCTGCCAGTTCGACGACATCCATCCACAAACATGTACTCTGCAGCTACGGGTTCGTCGTCGTCGGGGCGGTTGGAGAGATCGTCAATGAAAAATACCATTTCGGACTTTATGAAATCCCTCAAAGAAGAGGTTCAAAAGTACGCGACCATCATCGCTAATTCTCGTCCGCTAGCGCTCACCGAAGAGGAAGAGGCTCGCTTCCTGCTGGCCCAGAACTGCCATTGCTGTGGACAAGGTTTTTATCCAGGATCTTATGCCTCTCAGAATAAGGCTCGAGTAGAGATGAAGGTCCGTGACCACGACCATTTCCCTCCCGGCATTTACCGGTGTCGGCTACCGAGAAGTTTACCGGAAGTGTTGATGTAATCGCCAGGAATGCGTAGCAATTTCAGAGCATGTTGGTGAACCTGAAAACCCCCACCCTCTCCCCAACACACCCAAGAAGAATCTCGTCATCACGCTCAGGTTCATCGACAGCCTGAACTTCTTGACCTCGTCCCTTACGACGTTCGTCACGAACTTGAAGAACGCGGGTGGCACTTTCCCTATTATACGAGCAGGTCTAGAACGGTCTTCTCTACGTGAACAGTTTTCAACCCACTCCAAGATGGACTCCGAGCCTAGCACTTCAACCGCTTCCACCAACACTTCTACTACCCGACCCAACATGGACACCTTAATGAAGCTGCTAACCCAGAAAGACCACTACCCCTACGAGCATGCCACCGGACCGCAAGTCTTCGAGGAAACGGAGCTCCCGCCTAGAGAGGCATTCCATTCAAAGGTTAAATAGGAGGGAATCGGTGAAGAGGAATACTGACACGCCTGAACTGTCTGCGACATGTTGGCCGTCAAGGTCTTCACTTCCTACCATGCCGTTTACCAACTCACGGACGAATACCTCCTCACCAATGTCTTCGAGAACTTCCGGTCTATTTCCCTCCAGACTTTACGTCTCGGCCCCTGCCATTACCTATCCACACCCGGTTTCAGTTAGGCGCGGCAGTGCGGCAAACAAAAGCAAAACTCGACCTCTTCGCCCACGTCATGAAGCATAATTTCATAATTTCCGGTATCACGGGCAGCCTTTCATACATCGCTCGTCGCTATGTCGCTGCGAACAACCGCTATTTCCCGAAGACCTTCGACCCTGAGCGTTCCATCTCCTTCCTCATTTAACTGAATGCCAACAACCTGCATGGGTGGGCTATGATACAGAAATTACCGTACGGAAACTTCAGGTAGCTCACCAAACGGGAGGTTCGAGCCTTCGACGTCTTTTCGGTGTCTGATGACGGGGACTATGGCTACATATTGGAAGTGGACTTGGACCACCCTCCCGGATTACAAGTCGATCACAAAGACTAACTGCTGGCTCCGGGAATCATTCAAGATCGATCCTTCGACGGTTTCGCTATTCTTCGAGAGGGTAGCCGAGGAAATCAGCCACGACGTCAAACCAACCACCAAGCTGATTTCCAACCTTATGAACAAGAGGAAATACATCGTTCACTACCAGAATCTCAAGTTCTACCTGCAGCAAGGATTGGTTCTTTGTCGTATCCACCGCATCCTGGGCTTCAAGCAGGCGTCCTGGTTTAAACCCTACATCAAGGAAAACACCATAAGAAGACAGGCTGCCGCGAACGACTTTGAGAAGAACCTTTACAAGCTGGCTAACAACAGCATTTTTGGAACACAGGTCTGGGTACTTCGGTTAGACCAGGGAAGTGCTGGTTTAAGAATACCATGTGCAAGAAATTACTCCCATATGTAATACAACTTTTGGTAAACGAATAGTTCAGGCATGGCATGTTATACAATATTATACTTTAGTTTGCCTGGGAAAGTGTTGGTTCAACTTACACACATTGAACTGTTCAGAGAGCAAAATATGTTACAACATGATGTAATACACTTAGTGCAATGTTGAAAAGTTATACCAAACATTTGTCACCACATGGCAGTGCTTATACTCTGCTTAGTTTGTAAATGGAAAAAGAAAATGTGTGCTGTTGGGGTAATAAAATGAGGTTACGATAATTAGGACTATTTCAATAGCTCTTTTGTATGTTATTTGGCGTTGGGAAATATTACGTTTGAAATTCATCAGGACGTATCTTGTTTTCAAGACTCCAAATTTCGCTCAAAAATAATATGATTTGTCTAAAGAGACATACGTACCAAAAATTTACAGAAGAATTTCTTATTAAACTTACGAATATTCGCTGTTTCAGATGTTACAGCCATAGCTGAAATGAGCACAGCATCCGAGATAGACAGAATGTTGAGTAGACAGTAAGTAGGACGGAAAGTGACTGAAATTCGAACAACAGAGTAAGTGAATTTTGGTAAAAAAATGTGGTACGTAGCAAAAACAAATTCGTTAATAATGTAAAATAATGTGTCCCCACCCTAAACTTTCAGTGTAGATGACACTAGAGTATAAGAACATAAGGTTTAACCAAAAATACGTTGATGGAATATTTTTGTCTGAGCAGAAATCAGAGAAAAGGGCTTCAGAGAGTCATTTAAAAACTATAAAAAAAACGGGGAAAACATGGTCGAATGAACGGATATTCAACATTCTGGGAAAAGGTTAAGTAAATGACATACCACAGTTATTAGAAGGGTGAATAGTGGTTGAATAAATAGTTGAGTTAACGTTCTTTCACCAGCAAATACAATCATTTAGCTTTGGTGGGTTAAAGTGTCATTTTTAACTAGAAGTTTGCATGGAAGATTAATTGCATTTGTGGAGCAGTTATTTAATGTTGAATTTACGAACATGTGTTTCCTGGGCAAAAATGGTTTAAAATGAGAAGCTGAAGCCAACACTAAATATTGATGACAGTTGACCATTTGAGTAATAGTCATCTTGGAGGGTCATGGTGGCCGGAAATAGAAGCCAAAACAAAATTGTAGGTCACGTGATCAAAGCCAGTGGCCAGTAATGACACCTACAAAGTAAAACCAGACGTACAATAACTGTGCACCAACTAGATGTTGCACGGTAGCAACTGTGCAATTCAGGAAGGTGTCAGAATCACACTAATATCATTACTCTGGCAATAGTTTTGCATTAATATATAAAAAGGCACAAACCTGCTCTGCAATGTGTAGCTTTACTAAACATGCACTTCACCAACTGACAATAAATTGACATTTCAGCACATAACATCAAATTTAGCTTATGTGAAGTTTCGGCAATCCTTATATTATTCGGACATAGTTACTTCCATTTAAAAATGATGTATGCAATATTCACACAGGAAAGTGATTATGAAGCCAAGTTTTGATGTTGGCTTGTGAAATGTTTTTTTTCACATACTTCTGCAGATGTTTTGCAACTGATCTAAAGGAATGTTTTTGATAACTTATTTGCTTACAGTTCATTGGTGGGATCATATCATAAAATATGCAATAGCTATGATGCTAGATAATTCACATTCGCTAACATCTGACCATAAACTTACGTTCGCTGTGGCAACTTATTGTCTATGAAATGTTTGTTATGCAAATTATTACTTTCATAACATAGTTTCGATACTTCATGTTCTTTTGTTATAACGAAATACCATGATATTTTTAGCTCAGCCTATTGTATTAATAAATATAAGCTAGGTATCTTTTGCTCATCTCTAGTTAAGAAAAGATAAAAAGTAGCGCAGTCACAACCTATTGTCTTTAGCAGTACCTCTAACCATTAACACTTTCATTAAAGAATTACTTCTTGATGTCCTCCTAATTCATGTTGTTAATAATAAGTATTTATTGCTCTATGATTAATGATAGATACTACGATTAGTTATCTACACATTTCTCATCAGCAGCCTTTTGATTAGATATGATTACACAATCAGTTCTTTACTGACGTCCGATTATATTGTAAGTGATCCTTATTTCCTTCTCCATGAAATTGTGTTAAAACAATGAGGTAGGTCGCAATTGTACTAATTACCTGAAAGAAATTTTAAAATGCTATCTATAGCAGGGTGATAGAAGTATAACCAAATCCTTTCATAAAAATAATACATACCGCTGCAAATGTTCTTCTGTTAACAGTGAATCACCCCAAAAAAGATGTTATTTCTATGGAAGAATGACCTAACTTCTCAATCTACAGTGTTATCTGCAATGACATTTAAATGAAAAAATAGTGAACATGAATATTCAATTTGTATTCCTCAAAGCCTCAAAAACTTCACGACTTAGGCTACCTGAAATTTGTCATCCTGCGATAGATCTTTCCTTCCAATATTAATTAAGTATTGTTTTCCAAATTGTGCCTGAAATTTGTGAAATTATTTTGTTAAATCTCGAAAAATAATAAATGTGTAAAAAATGCCTGCTTCATAAGAAAACGAATAACTTTCTTATAGCCATTGTTTCAATACATATTATAATTTGTTTTAAAGTTGTTACTCTTACAGTAACACAAAACTGCCATAGACCTAGCTAAAAGATTTTTAGGAGCGCACTCCTTCTCCACTCATACATTGAAAATAAACACTAAACCAAAATAATTTTCGCTGGAATGTTATGAAGCATTAAAAAAATACATGTATCGCTAACAAAACACACCAACGTTGTACTGTGTGAAATAACATTCCAACCTCGTCATTTCAATAAAAAAAAATTTCCTTCTCAACCCGTTCTAATTATTAATTAGAAAATTATCGTGCTGAGCGATTATCGTTCAATATGTACGATTCCATACTTTGAACGAATTTGCTTATTATTTATAACAAACTAATTACATTTTATTAAAGTCACATCTCTGGTTCGAAGGATAATATACCAGGCTAAACACTTAAGATGCTGTGCAATAACAGTCCCGTCACTGTGCACCAGCTCATCCTCCATACGACTTCTGTACTGACACTGCATAGTATATGTACTGATAGTACACACTGTAAACCGGCATTGGGTTCTACCAGTATACACTGCGTACTGTACTACTAGTTCTCAAGTCGTGGATAGGTTTAGACGATACAGTGACGCATTAGGTTTAATTCATATTTTGGGTTAAACATAGCAGTCAGATGACATTAAAGACTGGACTTGTGACAAAACAGTGAACATTAAGCTGTCATTGTTTACCTCATGGTTTATTATTGTCCGAGTGAGTGAACAAAAAATTATGGCTTTTGGCTTATATCTCCTAAATCGTTTATCAGGTTGAACATAACATCGTACGAAATTTGAAGACTACCATATTATTTCGAAAAAAGCGACCTTTCAACTTTTGTGTAAATTTAAGATGGCTGCCTGAAAACACGTTCCAATTGTGGTTTATGATAATTATGGTGAATACGATTTGATGAAAATTAGATTGAATTATTCTTAGAAATAAGGTTGAAAAACTAACGTCCCTGATATTTCGCCTGTCTAGAAAATTCAAAATAGCAAACCAAAATTTCATTTAATAAACTCGTTTACGATAGTAATGGCCAAATGCTGGAAGTGATTCTAACGGAATTTAGTGAGAATTTGAAATCAAACGTAAGTATAGCAACCAATAAAGTTAAGTCAACTGACAAAAGACCATGAACAATCTTATAGGTAGGTATTAAGTCTGATGTGGCCTCCGAAGTTTAAATGGTTCTAGAAATGCCGTCTGCAGATGATCACCCGTAGAAAGATTCCGAAGTCTCAACAGACTACGTGTTAAACAATGTTAGACTGATGCCAGGATCTGTCCCACAGCAGATACAATAAGTCCTCCAGGCTTGCGTGTTATTGTATCCAAAATAAATAGACATAAATCGCTGTAAATAATATTAACGGAGATTGGAAATCAGCCAACATAATAAATGTATAATTTTTGCTGTTGGCTAATTTCCAATTTTCCTTAAGTGTATCCACAAAGCGGGGTCACAAAAACCTTAAAAGCCACGCACGAACCACTACATTTGCAGAAAGAAACAATGTCTCACAACAGGTATAAGGCCAAAGGCATTTGCGACAATCTTTCTGCAGTAGGTTGCCGAATTCAAATCCTGGGAAAACCAGACACCCAAATCTTCCGTTACAGTCTCAGAGAATAATACTATATCATACATCTTACAACGTATATTTTGGATTTAGCAATTGTCATTCCATTGACCTTACAGAGACGGAATTTATCTCATTTGTTAAGTTAACATACTTTTAGTGGCTCACAATTTTCAAATTTAAAACTCATTTGCAAACTTTAGTCTTAAACAATTTTTTGGGGTTCGTTGTAGATTGTAGGTCGTTTAGATAAATGCCAACAACACTGGGCCCAGTTTAGGTCCCTGATGAACTTCACTATTACCTGGAGACAGTAAGACAGAGTCATCAATTCGCATCGTTCATCGACTACAGCAGGCGTTCCCATTCCCATTAGTGTCACTTTTACAATAATTTTCTGTGCGCAGCCGACTCAAAGGCTCGCTGATAGTCAATATAAATTACATCAAATGGTGTCGAAATATCGAGCGAGCTGCCCCATTTTTTTACCATCCTCTCCTTCCCCTCTTCCTTCTCGTCTTCTTACCTTCCCCCTCCTTCCTGTCCCTGACTCCTTTCCCTTCTACGTTTCCCCTAGCCACTTACTGCTAGATACCTACCTTTCTCCCCTCCACTGATCTTGCATTCTCTCCCTCCCCTCTCCTCCCACCTTTTTCTCCACCTGTTCCCCTCAACCCATCTCACCTTTGCAACAATTAGTTGAATTTGGATGGGTAGTTAAATACTGCCCCTCCCCCTTTCTTTTCATCCATCCCCTCCCAATTTCTTTAGTTATTTTTGCATTAGAATGCTCAGAGCAGACTCACAGCCCAACGCATGGACATTCACCATCAAATGCCCCACCTCATCTCTAGGTTATCACTTTGGCTTCAGTGATCTGTACTGTGTGAATAAAGTCTCTCATACATGAAGTCATCAAAGACTTGGTGCTGAGATGACCGCGTTGAACATATTGTTAATCGAGACAGCAATATGCCAATTCCATCTTTTCGCTGGGAAAATAATTGACATGCTCTCCCGTTTTCTTTATTTTTTTGTTTCATTGTTTAGATGTTGGGGTTGCTGTCCTCGTCGTTCTCCTGCTATGAAACCTTGCATTATAATATTACATTGTGTTTTGTCTAGCGTAAAGTGTAAAATTATCCAACTTTAAAAACCTTTTTTTTAATTGTAAAGTATTTCATCACGAGTTGTGACTAATGAATGTGAGTAATGAATGAATGAATAAATGTAATGTGAGTAATGAATACCCATTACCCACTGCTTGTTTCATCTAACTTTATCTTCAGATTTATTGTTGGCGAAGGCAGAGAGTGAAGCATTACCTATAACAGACACTAAATCGCAAAATTTTGGTAGGTTGGTCCGTAGGTCCGTTGGTTAGTTGCACTTTTGTAGTCTGAGTGAAGCCCAAACGAAATGTCGGATTGGAATGAAATTGTCTACTTCGTTTAATACCCCTAAAAGTATTGCATTGACGTCATCCCCAGGAATGCGGAGCGATTCCAGAGCATGTTGGTGAACCTGAGCACCCCCACCCTCTCCCCAACGCACCCAAGAAGAATAGCGTCGTCGCTCAGGTTCATCAACAGCCTGAACTTCTTGGCCTCGTCCCTGTCGATGCTCGTCACGAACTTGAAGAACGCGGGTGGCACTTTCCCCATTCTCCGAGCTGGTCTAGAATGTTCTTCTCTACGCGAACAATTTTCAACACACTCTGTAATGGAATCCGAGCCTAGGACTTCAACCGCTTCCACCAACACTTCTACTACCCGACCCAACATGGACACCTTAATGAAGCTGCTAACCCAGAAAGGCCACTACCCCTACGAGCATTACCCACTGCTTGTTTCATCTAACTCTTTATCTTCAGATTTATTGTTGGCGAAGACAGAAAGTGAATCGTAGACTATAACAGACACTAAATCGCAAAATATTGGTTAGTTGGTTGGTCCGTTGGTCCATTGGTTGGTTGCGCTTTTGTAGTCTGCCCAAACGAAATGTCGGATTGGAGTGAAATTTTGGACATCGTTTAATACCCCAAAAGTATTGCAGAACCAAAATTTTACGTAAATTGAACTATTATTATGGAAGAAATTACAATTTTTCGAATTTATTTCTAACAGTCACCATTGTAACTTTATAATCGTGAAAAGTTAAGGATTTCCGACGAATCATACACCTTGCTGGTGGTGGTCAAGTGAGTTTTGGAAAACCTGGCCAAAAAAATTTTGCTTTTTTCTTTCAAGCGAATAACCTTTTTCGATGTAACTCAACGACATAATAAAATTATTCACAACCATAAACGCAACCATACAAAGTAAAAAGATTTCATTAACGACAAACATTTGTTTTCATATGAAAAAAAATGCTTGGAGAAATTCACTTCAGCACGACGACAATATTGTAGGCGTTTACACTATAGCAAAGGGACTCCCGAATATGAAACCTGAAATCTTCATATCTAGGCGAAGTGGTATATATAAAACGAAAGTATAGAGCAGTTGACGTATTTATATCATGACACGGAACAATAATATGCCTGCCTCTAATAGTTGTAAGATTTTTTGTTGCCACGGTAATGTCAAGTCTCGAAACTGAAACCATGTCACATGAAGGAAAGTGCCCAACTCTTGAACCCATATGTTGTTAGCTGCTTGCATATGAAATATAATCGCTAGGCAATAATTAGGCCTAAACACGAAAAATTAGGCCTAAAACCTAGAACTAGGCATAAAAACTAACACCTTTTTAAACTGCAATTTTGATGGTAATAACTTTTATATTATATAATAGAAATCGCAGTTGCTGAGGGTGATAGAGGTGTGAGCCTCAACATTTTCGTTGGTGTAACTGTCAAGTTTTGTACATACCTATGGCAGCATTGTGAACATTTTAAATGTTTTGATTATTGTTAAAAACTATTGTATTGATGATTTTTTGGCTTGCAGTTAAATGCCTTATTATTAATTTTTCAATATATGGACTACAATTTGCACAGTAGTTGCTGTAAATGATGTAAGAATTATTGGCGACGGCAGGTAAAATAGTGGTTGCTATATGTGCTATTTTATTTTTAGTCGGTGGCAAGGGCAGAGCTATGAAAAGAGACTACAAATAACTAACAAGAAAATAAATGCTGTAGTAAACGAAAACATATTAAAAAATAAATATGATAGGTAGCTTAGGCTTACCCTTGAAAAAAAGCTAAAATAAGAATAAGGCCAGTAAAAAGCAGCAGTACATCACACGGAAAGGCAAAGAGCCCAACTTAGCAGAGTGAGTATTACCCCTAGATTTTTTAGGCGCATTTACTAATCATTAAAATAAAAACTAAATATAAATCAATAAAGAGTTTACCTGGTTAGTCAAGTTATCAGCTGCATTCGCACTTGTAAATAATTTGACTGTAGCTAACACAATATCAGCTACGTTACAGATGATAAATAGCGAAGATTTATCAGAATCGGTTTTAAAAACAATCCTGTATACATTTAAGCAAAAACAAATAGCATGAAATGCTATACTCATAGTCAGAAGAAATGCAAAAGTGTCTTGAATAGCTGTTGCCAGAGCATGAAGTTTCTTGTAAAGAATCTGAATATCGATTAACTTTTGCAGTAATGGAGAAGGCGATAGTAAGTTAAGAGATAGTGCTAAATTTAGGGCACCAAAATAGTTAGCACTCAGACTAACAGCAATGGTGAAAAAGGAAACAACGAAAAAATCAGCCATTTGAATACTAATCAAAAAAATAATCGAAGCAAATAGTTGAAATTGTCTTGTGCTATTGTTGCCTAATCCGGGGATTGGAATTGAAAGCATTACAGTGACTACTATGCTTAGCGTTGCGCTCAACAGATTGAAAACAAACTGAAACCAAATAAATTTCAGCTGAAACCGTGCTACACTAAATTCATTGTTTAACAAATCATCACTTTCGCATAACAGCTTGAGGAGCACGGAAAACCTATTTTCATTTAAAAAACAGTAAATATACACAAACAAGTTATAAGTAACCGAGACTATTTGGAAGATGAACATGACGGTGGTGTCAGTACTATTCCCACTCCCTAGCTGTTGAAGACTCGAACTTGCAACGTACAAAGTTATAAAGGGAAATAATAGTTTGTACAAATGAGAAAAAATGTGAAACAATTAATCCGTCTTTTGTGTAGGCTGTTTTTTGGTGTACCGAAATTCCTTGATATTAATCCACAGATTTTCGCCATAATAATAATTGGTCGACATATTCTGCAACTGATTGATTCAGAGAAGTTCCTTGGCTGGTTTGAAATTGGTTGAACCTGGACAGTTGTAGGCTCTACACGATCAACTTGATATTTCATTTTCTGATGTTGATTGAAGAGCCAACCAAAGAGTAACTCCGTATGTATCTCTTCTCAGTAGACCCGATTAACTTACTTGACAGCACTGTAGTTTTAGTTTTTCAATCACCTTCTTGTTTTTTAGTGTCGTTCTTTCAGTTGGCATGAAATTTCCTGGTGAAGTATCTAATGGCTGTGTTGTCCGGACAGATACTTGCTGCTGCTTTAATACTACGACATAGACCAGCAACGACGAAATTCACTCTCCCAGAGTTTACCTTTGTCATTACTCTTTTCGATGATCCCATTTAGCAGTAATGTTCGACAGGTGCTCGACATAACAATAAATCATCTCCACTAATGCAAAGCTTCAGTATATTTACGTGTTTACAAGCATGGCTTCCGTCATTGTTCATCTGGAAGCCTGGTGAAAGGCATCAAAAAATAAAAAGGTTCCTATGTATTATGGCTTGCTTTTATCGGCCTAGATGCTTTGTTGACATCCAAAAAAGTTACAAGTAAAACATAATTGCAGCTCTTGTTCAACGTTCATTGCTAACTTGTAATATTCCCTTATCCTACTGTAGATTGTGGTCCATAATTGTTGCGAGGTAGATATTCAATTTAATGTTGTCCAAAAACTGGACTTCGGGAATGAAACAATGTGTTCAACTGGATGATCATGTCTTCTTGATTCAATAACGTTCGACCAAGAACTACAGAGAAAACTAAAGACATGGTGGAAATAGTAGAATAAATGTTTACCACTATTGTCCCAAATTACGGCCGTCGATTATGGGAACCATGCTAGTAAACAATGAATGTCCATTGCACATGATAATAGTAAAAGGAGGGAGCAAGTTTAAGCTCAAATGAATCCTCCACTTTACTGAGGAATGGGGAGCTCTGACTTAGCGAATGAAGCATGTGACAATCTGCAATAAGCAGAATTAGCGAGGCTTTTCACCTTTACAAAGTGGAGGACGAAAAGTGCTGTACATAAGGTCATTGGCCCCGGATGCAACAGATTAAAGAGCTTAATCAAGAACTCAGAGAGCAGCAAAAGAACAATTTTAAAACACGAGTAGACATCAATGATGTAACAGGGTGGACGATAAGATTAGTGCCGTGCATGGAGTGTGTTTATTTTTTTAAACAACATTTCCTCTGGAAAAATCTTACCTAGAAACTGATGAAAGTTGCGAAAAGATTACGCCAGTTAAAGTTAAGGCATGTCTTTTTAATGGAAAACTATACAAGAAATGATGTTTAAAGTAAATTTTAACCATATGTTAGGCTAATTTAATAATCCAGTGAGGCGTATTGTTATTTGTATGAAATTTCCTCTGAATGTAAGCAATGATTCTTACTTGATAGTGGCGTGAAAAGCAGCAAATAACTATTCAGTTTCGTATGTTACCACAAAAATATAAAAAATAAAAAACTGATGAGCAGGAAAAATAAGTTTAGCAATGTGTATCTGTTAAATTAACACAGAAAATTTCGGGAATTAAAATTGATAAAACACAAATACATAAAACACATATAGTTAAAAAGTATATGAGGTGATGCCAGGCACGATGCCAACAGCGTGAGTGCAAGGGAATAATAGCTCGTCTGCTCTATTGACTGGTGTGCGTATTTTTTTCACTCCTCCTGTGGGCATAGATCACCTTACGATTGGAGAAGGGTGTAATGAAATTACTGCTTTTGCTTTTAGGCCTATTCTTTTCTGCTGCTGTTCTATCTTTAAACCTAAAAGAAATTTAAAATCTACATGCAAAACATCATTTCAGTAATCTCCAAACGTTCATTGACTTATGACTATGTGTTCCATTATACTGCAATAGCAATTGGTTCATTGTTTCTCTTGTCTCGGTTTATGGTTCATAATTGTTTCGAGACTTGTCTTCGACAAGAAAGTATCCAGAAACTATTTGCTTGGAAACGAAACAATGCCACTTAATATTTTTGATTCTTCACAAACCCGATTTCCTTTAGGATGGTTGTTAGCGACCGCAATAATTTTCCTGTTCCAGGCTAATTGCTATGCAACTGCTAGATTAATAATTAAGAAAAACGAATGATACTATTATCGTTTTTCATATGAAACTTGAAACAGAGTTGTGTACATGTTGATTTGGTGGGCCACGATCTGGCATGTGATACTTCAGTCATTGTTAAAAATAATTATTATGAAATTTATCAAACGTTTCTTCAACAAACTGTTGGGTATCCACTTGAAAAGTTCTGAGAGTTTTGATAATTACGTGAAGAGTTAAAATAACTTGTAATAACTATTTTCATTGGACACTTTCGTAGCTCTAAAGGATGGGTAATAGTTGTAATTTGGTGTTAGGTGATTTCAGTGGTTATGCAACAATTTTTGAATCTATTTTAATGGTTCGGTAAACAATTCTGTGTTCGTAATACATTTTTGTCTGGATGTGATTTATTCAAGAATCATTTTACCATAAAACTGCGTAAGAGTACTGCTACTTTATATTTGTTTTTGGTATGGAATTTAATTTTTAAGATTTTGATTTTCCCTTTTTTTACTAATTTAAAAGATTAAAGTAGCGACTGAGTGTGTTTCAAAAATAACAGCCTTAATCTGTGTAACAGATCAGTATTAAGATAAAAGCCTCGTTTATTTTAACGACTATCAATAAAAGCAGGTAGAAGGTGTGTCAGCATCGAACATTGTATAACTTGTAAATCCCGTTAATAATAAAACCTAACACGAAAAGTACCATGATAAAAACAACACCTCCATTAAGCACTATTAGCAAGCAACAGTGAACCATTAGACTAGATCATCAACTTATTGAAATATTGATTAAGCAACTTACTTTAACATCGGCACTTAAGAGATTTAATTATATTTAGGTATACATCTCGGAATAACCCTGCGACTGCTTCAAAAAGATGAAAGAAAACAAGTATTAATGATATTAAATGAAATACGTAGGTACAAAACTGCTAACATTGTTACAAGTACAGATAATCACCAGAAACGAAAACAACCACTCAAATGCGACGAATTAACAGTGTTAAAGAGAGAGCTGGATAGTTTTGTAGTGTGTGAAGATAGCAGTCACAGAGCTCTGATAGCCACTTACTCATCGTGATTACGTGTTTATTTCAATGCTGGTTGCTAATACCACCAAGTTATTGGAATTAAATGCGCATTGAACATAAACCATACTATCATGGTTTAAAAAATTTCAAAATAATTTTTTCACTCCCCATCAATGCTATGTTGAACACCAATTGTCCTTATCCCTTAATCTCTAATTTGTGCCACCCTATCGTTGTGTTGGGACAAGTCTTTGGATTGAACTCTTGGTACTGTAACAAGAAAGTAACACCTGAAAGTGAAACCGAAACTATCCCCCCCCCCCGAAAAAAATGAACCTTGTCTTAAAACAAGTTTAAAAAACAGCTCCAAACAAGAAATAAAAAAAATACTTATATAAATTAGTGTTTGACTTTTATGAATCACGAAACTACAATTATTAATTTTTTGATGCAGTCTGCAAATATGAGTTGGGTTACAATTTTCGCCCAAGTGTAAAATCCGTACATTGTCCATCGCCGGTGATGTGCAAGCCATCCATCATGAACCTAACATGCATAGATGATGATGTCTAGATGCTAGGATACCTTATTATGAAAATTAACCCAGGTCAAGTCTTTGGAATCTTTTGTTCTGATACTTATTTAATTTTCAACTTTTATGATTTTTCGAGGTTTTATTACCATACTTTATATATATATGTATCCATGTATACTTAAAGCAACAATTCTGCAAGTAAAAATGTATAGTTATTGCAGCAATGAAACTGATGTGTCTATATAGGCATTAACATCATAACTTCCACTTCAGTCAATGCCTGGATCAAAACTTCAACTTCATCGATCAGTTGATCAACACCCAACAAAACACTGAATTTAGCCAAAATAAAAATGAACACATCAAAAAACGATCAAAGGGCAAGGAAATCGAAGGCAAAAGACTCGGTTGAGGACGCGAATACGTGGAGATGCGTGTGCTGGTCTTCCCTCCGTTGTAACAATGAAAAGACTACACGTGCTAAACCAATTTCACTACCATAATGGCAGTAAAAAAACACGATCGAACGTTGAAAACAACGTTTTAGTATGATAAGAAACTTACAGCCATCTTTCTTCCTATAATGGGGTACAGTAAGTATTTATTGGATACTTTTTACGTACTTGGACTAGAACATACTCGCTCTTCGGGCTCAGACGATTCTATCTCCTCGTACGTAAAAACTATCCAATAAATCACTTGCTGTACTGTTGTTGGAAAAAGAATGGCTATAACTATTACTTAATAAACGCATGTACGTACAAAACAAGAGGTTCATGGGGTGCACAAGGACTTTGTAGGCATTACCAGCGATATACATGGTAGTCAACGTGACAGCATTGTTTTGAGTTGATGAACTTTGATAATAGAAAAAAGTTTTCTGGTGGTGGCAGAAAGAAACGGGTAATTTATCTCGGAGCCAGGCTATTGTTGCTTGCAACCCATGGATAGCCACAATCCATTTCAATGGATTTGAGTCAATTAAGTAGACATCAACTGAGCAGCAAATCAAATCAAATCCATTTCTACTTACATACCATTGACAAGCAATTCATTGACCAGCATTCATGAATTATATTCCCGCTTTTCTCCTTAACCGCCAAGGTGTCAAGGTTGAATCGACCTGTTCTAATTATCTACCTATTACGGGGGTTTACTCCCAGATAGCACCTCCTCCGAGGTCCTTACGTCGAAATATGCTGACGATTTAAAGTCTGGCAATGAAATCATTTCTGCAACCAAACCAGACAAACTCACAGATACAATCAATGCAGTGGCCTGGACTGGCAATCCCCTCTATCTCTGTCGAAATGCATTTCGACCCAATTGGGAATTGCTATGGTTTCTCCAGACTGTCAAATCAATGGTACCATTATTGAGAATAATTTCTAGATCACTGACTTGGGCATTCTCTTCAATTCGGACCTGAAATTCTCAAAACATTGTTCTAAGATTACTGCTGACGCTTTTCGGCGCAAAATCATTTCCAACTGGGGTTTCAGAAAAATTAATTTAGAGACAAGTGCTGTGGGACTAATACTTGAGTATGCGCGCCCTGTGTGGTCGCCACACCTGTTAAAGGACATTGACTTACTACAGTCAGTCCAGCATGCTTTTATTCGCGCCGTATCTGAAATACACACACCGATGGCAGGTGAAAGACTTTTTAAATGGGACTGGAACCTATGTACTTACATAGACTCATGGGGGTCAATCTCGCTTCGACCTATCAATTTTTATATAACAAGCTTCCGGTTTTCTTACCCTTTTTTATCGATTTTAATAACCAAATTCGCAGACACAATCTAAAAATTCAAAAACAATCCTATAAGACATAATTTAGAAAGGTTTTTTTTT
>JAHWFP010192380.1:98574-128320 GCA_023313725.1 Lithobius niger | reverse complement strand
CCCCCCCCCCCCCCCCCTGTAGGCTACCGTGCTCGTTTTCGTGATGGAGAATTGTGTGGTGTGTTTGCTCCTATATTACTAAAATAAAAGAAATTACAGAAATTTTAGTTTCGCATTTTATCAATTTTTTTTTATAATTTTAAACTTAAAATTATTAGCGATTTTTGTTTTAAAACTTAGCTGTGCAGGTGCCAGTTCTTGGAGTGTTGGTAAGTACAGAATTGTTCACTGCTTGGGCATCATCTGCTCCATTTGCTTCCACTTCACTTGAACTACTATGTGTCTCTTGATCAAATAAATTCGGTTCAAATGTGGGATCATTGCGAATATTGTCTTGTATTGCCTTAACACTAAGGTCGTCTGTTTCATCTGAAAGATTTTCACCTAGGCCTACTTCATTTGGCAAGTTATTGCTGTCGCCAACAATAGCAGCTGCAGTAGGGTGTACAGTTCCTAATACATAAAAAAAAAACGTTGTTTTTACTTTTACTTCTTAAGAATTATTACTGTAACAAAGTTATTCTTGGGGTTTGATAACTCTGAAACCTAATAGCTAAGTGAAACAATAACTCGTGGTCGTGGGTTAGTCAATCATTATTCACAAAACCGGAGTTAGACCTTTAATAGGGCTAGCACTAACAAGAATGTATTGAGCAAATATTATTTAGGACAGAAATGTAGCCTAAGCTACAACCACGATCTCTCAATTAAGTAACACTAACTAATTAATTAATAGAACAGTAATTGATTATTGTAGCAACAAAATTAATAATCACAAGTGATTCATAAAGTACTGAAAAATAGGCCTATAAGTTGTAGGCTTATAAATGTAGGCATATACTATAGGGGTGCCTAATTTTATTAGCACACGAAACAAAAACCTTTGTTCAATCTAATAAAGGCTTGCTGTGTGCTTCTCTTGAATTACTTGTGCCGTATGACATCAGCACGATGGAGCTCCTCTCCACTCTGGACGCAATGTACAGGAGTGATTGGATCAGACCTTTGGTGACTGGTGTATTGGGAGGGAAGAAGCAGTAGAATGGCCACCCAAAAGTCCTGATCTAACACCTCCTGACTGCTTCCTATGGGGCTGTCTGAGGAACAGGCTAGGTGCAGTACATCACCCGGGGACCGTTCAGGAGCTAAGGTAATGTACTGTTGAGATCTGTCAAACAATTACACTGGATATGATTGAGGGAATTTGGCGAAATCTTGATCAAAGGCTTTGCCATTCCAATGCAGCAGAAGACGGACACTTGGAAAATGTAGTGTTGAATTAAGGTGAATGTGGCTAATTTCATTCCGAACCATCCGACATCCGAGCAGTGTAAGCGTTCAATCTGGCAGTTACATTGTTTATTAGGTTAGCTTAAGCAAACTACATTGCACTACTACATGTGCACTACGGTTGAAAATATCAACACATTTCAAACCTTTTTAGTTACTCGTTCAAACCCTGAGTTCAGGGTATTAATTAGATGTGACTAAATTGTTTAGAGGCTTGTAAGGTTTTCGGTTTGGCAATCCAAATGCACTCACTGCAATATATGAATACGGTTGAAAATATCACCACATTTCATAACGTTTCAGTTATGGATTCAAACCCTGAATTCAGGAAATTCATTAAATTTCACTAAATTGTTAAAAGGTTTTCAAGGTTTTCGGTTTAGCAACGCAAATGTACTGCAATACAAGAATGCGGTTGGAGATATCAACGAATTTCAAACCTTTTTGGTTACTGGGTTCAAATCCTGGATACCTATTAGATGAGCTCACTAGGCTTGTAACTTGGGAACAGTATGATCTGTGCTATAGCTGTTGACCACATTTTATTCCCTAGGGGAGGGACAGGAACTACTACCCCCATTCATTTATGACGGGCTTTCCACTACTACAATATTCTAAGATGCACTGTACAAAATTTGGAGTAATCGTGTGAACATCATCATTTTATTTGGTCCATTACAGGCGTACATTTTATAGGCCTGCATTTCATAGGCCTACGTCTTATAGGCCTATTTTTCAGTACTTTATGAATCACCCTGTGTATATATATACAGAGTACTTAGCTGCGGATTAAGGGAAGTATCCCCGGCAACCTGGCTTCCTGCCGTAATCTCGGTCCCTCCTCCGGCCTGGATTATCCGATTGCGTACTGGCGGGAACTTTGATGCGCTCAAGTAAGAAAGCAGAACAGCGAAATTTTTGCTCCCGAGCTGTGAAATTGTCTTCAAGTGACACTTCAGGTGCACAAAATAATCATGCATGCAAAATCTACCAAAGTGACTGGTATCCAGAATATAAAATTGTCTTATGAAAAGCGTGTTTTTAGGTGAAAGTGTACAACAAATTATGTATTTTGTCCGATTTTGTCTGACGGCAGTGATTTTGTTGGGTATCCTAGATACCTGGATACAGTAGAATTTGCATGTATGCAAAAATGTATGGTTCTTAAATTTCCAGATATTGCAGCAACATGGTTTTAAGTTGCATTAAGTTTTTGTAGTTAATTACGTACGTCTGAAAGAAAATTGATGTAAATACAGTTTCAATACACTGCAACTAGCCTTGCTTCAAGTTCACACGTTATGCGCAGCCCCTCTATAAAAGCTTTCAGGCGGCACAGTCCTGCCATCTTTTCCCTCTCGATTTGTGATGTCGATGACTCGAGAAGGGAGGTGGGGTGGGTACAGGTAATGTATATTTCCTATTAGGCAAGAGAAACAATTTTCAGCCGGCCACCCCAAGGCTGGCAAAATGCTGTTTCTCATTGCCGTTCAGAAATATAGATTACCTGTAATTTTATTGCATTTACAGGAGACCTCGTCAAGGTAGGCACCACATGACAGGTACCCCAGGATTACGAGCTAGCGTCCGCACTTAATTAAAAACAGAATTAGGCCGCTGGGCGTCCACTTCAGAACATCTGCTTCTGTCTTGTCGGTGTCGGCTTTCAGTGCTTAAAGGGCATTGGACGACATGCTTGGGAGTGACAGTGGGTCCCAGACAATGTTATCCATTTTCAGGAGTAGTCATTATGTTGATGTGGTTGTTCGTGAAAAATATCAGACTTCTCCAGGAGTTTGCTTGATGGATTTCGGTGATATTGATGTTGTTGTGGAAAGCCCAAGGCACTGAAATTGCTCAGAGTTCAAGCGTAGTTGCTCATGTGTAGTTATTAGCATGACCAATGGTAAGGTCTTCATGAGTACTGATGATGACCATCTTGATCCAGATTGTGATCATGCATTGCGTGCTGCAAAGTCCACTCTGAAGGGAAGGGATAGTTGAATTCTTCTCTTGTGGAATTTGATGTCCGGTTTTGTGGAGGCTTGCTGGGACTTTTACGAGGGAGTCGAAGATGATGGAAAGGTCCCAATCATGAAAAATTTTTCATTTTGAGGAACGTTCGACTTCACTTGTGGAATGAGATGTCGGAGAGGCTGTTCGTTTGTGTTCAGACAGAATGTAAAGGTGAAGCAGTAAACAAAGATAGTGGAACCGGTTGAACCTTCTTTCAATAAGACGCTTAGAATTTCAAGAGTTCTGGTAGACAGGTGATGACGGACTTGAATTCCGTTCTCCTGTCACAACAACACCAACCTATCCGATGCGATGGATGTTGTGGGTTTTATTTGTTGAGTTTTAGTAGCTCTGTCTGTTGCTCTGGAGGCCTTGTGAAATGATTGAGCCGAAGGATCTGGTTGAGTGTTGATCGGAAATCAATGTTACTTCGAGGACTTAGGCTTGAAAGCGAAGGTTGAGTCGAAAGAAGAGGTGGTGGTGTCAGCGAAGGGGTGACTATAAACTCAGGATTGATGGCGAAGGGCATTTGAGTAAAGGGTTGGCCATCTTGAGTGAATGTTCCTTTGGTGTTCCTCTTTTTGTAAATGACAGTCGGCGAATGGCAGCAGGCAGCAAGGGACAAGGAGTCACAATTTCTTCGATGAAGCGTGTTCTGTTGTCAAAAAGGGACCAACAACGGATTAAGCCTAATCTGGAAATCTTTGTTGGTGAAGTAGCTGAAATTCCAGCTTGGTGTCTTCATGTGGGTTGAAAACGATTGAAAACAAGCTCTGATCGTTTTGTGTGATGCTGTGGTGACGATGAGGGTCGCAGTGCAGCAGCAGACATTTGGTTGATTGGTGGCCAAAAGTCAACAGATGAACGGTGTGTAGTTGTCCAGCCAGGGGGGAAACAGAGACGAACTGGCCGAAGTGTCGAAGGGGCTGAAGCCGAAGATTTTGATTTGAAGTGGAGTTCACGAACAGCATGATCTATTAAATCGTGAACTTGAAGTCGTGTCGCGTTTGAAGGAGACGTGGACGAATGGGGACTTCGAGCCGAAAGATTTGGTGGAGTACACAGTCCGAAGATCCGTGCGAAGTTAATGCTGAGGGCCTGTTTGTTGGCTTGACTTTCTTGTGATTCCCTTTGAATCGACTTCATACGAAATCGGTAATGACGACTGGTCGTGAATTGGTGTGTGCAAGCTGAAGGTTCTTTTGATGACTTGGGTTTCTTGTGCTTCCATTTAAGCGGCTTTCTTGTGCTTCCTTTTAAGCAAGTGAAATGTTTGAGCGAATGGAATTCAAGTAGGCCATAAGGAAGAGGTGATGACGAGTGCGCGAAGAGAGCTGTGCGAACAGGTCGAAGAATGATGTCTCTATGACGAGGCCTTGTTCGTCGACTTTCTTTCATGTTCTTTCGTTTAAGCGGATGGGCAATGGGTTGGCTGGTTTGGGCGACGCTTCCCCAAAGTGCGTATGGGTCTTGCCATTTTGTCATCAGTTAGGCGAACAGGCGAGGAGTGAACAGGAAAGACGGAAGAGTGCGTTTGGATCTTGCCATGCTCTCTTCTTGAGGCGAACTGACAGGAAAGGCGAACAAACAGGAGAGGCGACAGGTGGCGAAGCGACGAACAGTCGTGGCAAATGGGAGCGGAGAGAGACGAACAGGTTGCAGAGTGACGTGTCGATGACGAGGCCTTGTTTTATGACTCGATTTTCTTGTGTTACCTTTTAAGCAAATGGGATGAGAAATATCCACACGGAATTGGAGAATGTGGGGGGGGGGGGAGATTGAGGCTTATTGGCGCGTCGACAACTTGGTCATTAGCGCCAACCTCAGTCACAGTGCAGTTGTCCGGGTTGCCACTGCACCACACATTACAGAGACGTTATTCAAACCCCTAATCTAAATCTTGTCATACATCTGTACCTCCTGCAAAAATTGAAAAACACCGGACAGGAGGACAGACTTATCGCCCAACTGACGCGCAATGTCATGCGGAAGATAGAAACGACGACGAACACCATCAAGATGGCGACAATCAACAAGTAAGTGCCGGACCGTAAGTGGCCGTCGACACCAATAACATTCAGGAGTGTCAACCCCCCGCAAAACGAAACAGTGAGTAAGTCGGGTGTGACCAATGCGCAAACGGGCCAACACAACCTCCTCACGGCGACTGCGGCGACACGCCAAGTGCCACTCCTCGACAGATTGGAGAATGTGAAGGCGAATGAGGAGGTGAAGGTAATTCAGGCGGTGAAGGGCTGGCAACAACCTTCGGTGAACAGGCAGGAGAGGCGAACGAGGAGCTGCGAACAGAGTCGGTGCGAATGTGGAGAGAGAGCAAGTAGACGTAATCCGGCTGCACTGGGGGGAAGATGGCAGGCCTGTCTCGCCTAAATGCTTTTATAGAGGGGCTGCGCATGACGCTGTGTTGACGCATGCGCAGACTGGGTTATGCAGCTGGCCGACTTATCACAACTCAAAATCCTCCAGCGAGATAGAGAGCATACTTCAGGGAAGAATGCAATAAATTTACAGATAATCTATATTTCTGAACAGCAATGAGAAATATGAATTTTAGGTAAACATTTTGGCTTGTGTTTGGGATCGAGGTAGCGTAGTGACTTCACCGATTGGCCATGATGCGAAGTGAATTCTTCAAACAATCCATGATTTTTATACAGGTTTGTACCTTCTTTACAAAACAGATAAACGTCAACGTTTACAGTGGCGAATTTCACACATTGTTGTAATTAAAAATGCGATGACACGCAAATTTTTTTTATTACAACGACCTTCCTTACAGTAGTTATTTTCTGGATCACTGGTATTAAGGGGAAAAAAATTGGACGCTTATATCGATGGCCAAGTATACAACTACCGTAACTAACAAATGGAAAAGTTTTCAGGAAAGCTAAAAAACATTTGTTTTTCAATTATCAAATCAGCAAATAATGCAATACTGGTTGTGTAAACGTGATTATAAGGTCGAAATTAGTACCTTTGGAAGTAATTTGGTACCATGGTGTTGTTACACATAATGAGCCCTCCATGATCCATACAATACTTGTATTATCATGTCAAGAGCAGTATTCAGTAAGATTTCCAGGTTACAACTACTGTAAGATACATTACGATGGTTGCATTTTAGTTTGTGAGTGAAATATGATCACTTACGATACTAGTAAAATTATATATAGCATACTTTCTTTACATTTTTATTATTATTATTATAGTCGTTCAAAACGGTACATGTTATAGCTTTTCAACTCTTAGTTGTCTAATGACGACCGCTACGTCTACTTCTACCAGTTCCTGCTGCTAAACCTCTTCCCGTACCTTGCATTCCTCTTCCTCTGGCCCTGCCTCTTGTTCCTGTACCAATGCCCCTATCCCTGGTCGCTGTTTCTCTTCCCTTGGCAGCTGCTCCTCTCCCCCTAGCCATGACCCCTGGTCCTCTACCTGTGCCTCTGCCCCTTTGTAAAGTGTTCTCCCTCACAGGTTGGGTGTCAGTTTTCGTATGTAACGCATTGTAGAAAGGATGGTATTCACGATCAATAATTAACTCTTTGCACATCCAAAGGAGGTCATTTTTTTTGCTTCAGTTACTTGGGAGATCACATCCAACTTGTTTTTCTAGTGAAGATTAGGTATTGGTCGACCTTTCCTTAACAAATTAATGGGTTAAAATTCCTTGGCTGCGTAGTCATGTTTAAAATATATCTTGTGTGGAGTGTCCTTCCGTACCTCCGTGATGCGTACGTTCGCCCAGTTCACATGTTCTCCATTACTGTCAGCACTCACATTTGGACAGTAATAAGCACTGGCATGCTTCCAGTCTTTCATCTTGCTCTCCATGTCAACAACTTTGTATTTGGGTTCATTTGTTTTTGCACCTTCGACTATCGTATACCACTGTGCTGGAATAAACACACTTCTATTTTTTTATGCTTTATCTATCATTGCGGGACCGAGTCCCCTTCATTTTGGGTGTGGCCCTTTTCTAGGAAGAAATGTTTTTTTTTTTTAACTTCCAAGGTTGTGACTGCATGTAGGTACGTAGAAACAACAATCTTGTTTTTGTTTTGCCCCCCGCAGTTGTCGCTGAAGAAGTGAAATTCTTTCACTCCTTCTGAAATCTTGATTGCATAAACTCCCAAACACAACTACCAACATTTGCAGATCCACGCTTAGTCACCCCCTCATGCCACATGTAGCAATATCCTTGTTTACTCCCCAATTCAAATACTGTGAATTTGTATACCCCCAACTTTCTCCTATAGTACATTTGTGATGACAAAGACTTCGGGTTACTAGGACCTGTTCGAGATCGTAACAAACAGCGCGTAATTGTAGCATTGTTAATGACAATGTTTTTTATGCATCTTTTTGTTCTCTGGCTAAACGTTTGTTGTCATTTTGGTCTTTCATTACGTTAGACATATTTTTCTTTTCATCTTCAGTAGAATTATTAAACTTTGCACACAAATCGCATTGGTCCTTTTTGGGAACCCAAAACGATATATTAAATTCTCTACGGAACACGTATTCATATAGCCACTGTTTACCTGGTGTTACATTATTCTCGTTACATTTTTCTACGTACATTTTGTTCATTAGGGGTAACGAAAGCCCCTGTTCCAAGTATTGCATCTTTGTGTCCCTTCTACAGTAATGTGACGGAACTGTCGGAAAACTCTTAATGTGGGCTCGTACTGTTTCACGAATATCTGGAGGCAATTTTTTTCCTGGGGGACAGGTTCTTCTTTCAGGCAACAAAACACCCGATTCAGATGCTTAGAACAGTAGCTATTACTTAATCAGAAATGTCCAAAGTATGTAAAAAAAAAGTTTTACAAACTTCAATCTTTGCACGATTGGATTCAAAGATATAAGAGTATGTCACTTTACTTCTTGAGGGACCAGCTTTACCTCTTTTTCTTTCATTAGACATGACACACTGTGCAATAAAATTTCTCTGCTTTGGTAAGCTACCAGTCTGCCAGTAGTCAGCAAATATTTTATCTCTATTTTCCTTTGTAAAATTTGAGTGACACTTTTTTCGGCAAGTAACACCACAACCTGGTTTCATAGAGCTTGCTTTTACTGTCTTACCTTTTCGTGTTACATAAGAGCTGCCTTCATTCCTGAAACGTTTACGTACGCTTATGACCTAATTTTCAGGATCTCTGTAGCGCTTCCTGGATTTTTTTTGTGTATTGCTCGTGTCTCTTTGATTTACTGATTCATCACCTTCATTTGTGCCTAAAATTGCCTCAGCATTGTCAGGATCATTGCTTGGCAGGTTATTGTGGTTTTGAGGGATAAGTTCCGTTTCATTAGTTGTGGAGTCATGCAAATCGGCTATCTCCTGGTGCAGTTCTGTTTCATCGTCCTCCAATTGTAAGCTTATTTCAGATTCGTCTGATATTTTACCTTTGTAACCTTTTTTATTTGGTGACCACATCGAAATACAACTATCACTTGATGTTGGCATCTGTGATGAGGTGTCATAGCCATGAGAAACTTAGTTCACTTTTGTAGTTTCATTACGTTTTGGGGTTACTTGGTGCTCCTCTAGTTCCGAATGAACATCCATTTCAGAATTGTCATTAATGCCATTGTCATTAACGTTTGTCCCTTCTTCGGGTTCACTCAAATCGTGTTTTGGTGGTACTATAATATCTTCATGCTGTGGGGCACTAGTACCGCCTGGATTTACTGGTTTATTATTGGGATCATCAAATCTACAAGAAAACAATTTAATGTCAATTTTCTGAACACATTATAAAATAACGTTAATTTTCAGAATAGTAAAATGGTAAACCTAATAAATAATAAATCACAAAGTTAAAGAAGCAACCAGTTGCACGTAAACTTTATCAACAATAAAATAACAAGGTGGCCGAAGCAATTGGTTTCATTCATTAACTGCATACATTGTCATGGTCGTGCTATCAAATTGGCTCTAGTCGTCCCGTTTTTTACCTTGTTTTGTAAAATGCTGTTCTGAGAAAGAACAGTTTTCACCCCGTTTGGTACCTTTTTTTTGCTAAAGAATACATCCTTGAAGCAAGCAAACAATGTTTACCGTACGATGCCATTTCGTTGGTAAAGCAAAGTACTTGAGCCCTCTAGACAAAACAAAATCAGTCCATGAACTACTGCAGGAAAGGCAAACAGTGTAGACAGTGGCTCCCCCTTAGTGACAGAGTTTGGCCGCAGTATTGTTTTCTTTAAATCTCTTTTGATAGTGGCTCCCTCTATACACGGATTCTGCTGCCAAACGAAAATGCATTTATTGCAACTTTACATTACCCAATACTGCAAAATCGTAAAACTGGTGAAATTGCTACGATACAAGTATTGTAACGACACCTTACAACAATTGTATATCAAACATTTTACAATCCTGGATGCGTGGGGAATACATACAATAGTTGTCTCTCTGTAATTAGTCAAAGTTGCAGTTACAATACTTGTGTCTCTCTTTTATTGCCGATTCGGTGACCTTCAGAGTTAACGGGAGTTGTATACTAGGTGCAGATCAACATGTTGAGTGTTACAGTATGTGTAACTCAAAAGATGAAAATTGTTAGTTACTATAGTTGTATACTTGGCCATCGATATTTCCCTTAATTGTCTTTTGTGAAATTTAGAAAAATAATGAATCCAGAAAAAGAAGGATCCCTAAAATAAAATAAAAAAAATTCTATAATTTTTTCTCTTGTAATGGTGATATATTTGCATAAATTAATATTCATTTAAAATATTACATAAAAGATATCGGGCTGCATTTGGTATGCAAGGCAGTCATAATTATTATTATAAATCAAATCAGTGCATAAAATAGCACAAGATGTGGTAAAATGTAAACAGGAAACTATAAGACAAAAATAGGCACAGGAAAAGACCCAGCCAGACAGAGCGTCACCAACACAAGGTTAAGCAATTAGGATTTGAGGTCAACACGAAAACAAGGGGAATGAGTTTGTACCGTTTTGTCAACAGACCACTTTAGATAATTACAGGCTTAGTAAAGTGAGTGACATATCTTGAGCTAGCAATCTTGAAAGTAGAGCAGAGTCTGACAGGTGATCCAAATTGGGGTAATTATTGGCGATAGACAAGACAGAAAAGGTAAAGTCTATTAACCGATGGAATGTAAACAGAAGTTATAAAAGGATGAAGGGGACTTAAGTGAAAGTGTTGTTATTTTTAGGAGTTGAGAGGATCATCAGCCTGTGTCTTACGTTGTGCTCCGCCCGTTCCTTGGCTCGGAAAAGTACGCCAGTGTTTGTTGTGGTGCCGGAGTTCTCGACGGCCAAGCCGCGTAGGCTACACCGACTCAGTTAAGTTGATAGTGTCTTATTGTTCGTCGTACTGGAGTATTAGTACTGTTATTATTTAGGAAGCATAATCAAGCACCATTATTGTTACGGGTTGTACTTATTTAACGACAAATATTAAGGATTAATAATTGAGGGTTTAGCAAATATGGTTTGAGTGTTGACTTCATCTCTTATAAATATCAGTGCATATGCAATCTTGTTAATACGGTCTATCTAAATTAAAGTAACCGACCAGTCCTGAATTAAGATTGCTGACTATGCCTAGCTTGAATAAAACGGATAATTAATCAATTGGTGTCTTTGGTCTCTTGAATTGATACAGTTTGTTCACACAGTGTTCCTGCATCCATCTTGACAATATATGTGGTTTTAACGCAAAATAAAACCATAACAGTGGTTATCAGAAGTAATTCACGCCTAGTAGAAACTATTGAAAGTGCTATTTTTCTTTGGCTCGGATAAATAAGTAAAATATTTTCGGAATTAATCTATAGTATGGAAATTTGGTGGACTGTTCTTATAATCCTGATAATTTGTGATTTGGCAATGAAATTGGCTTTTGGCGGTATTTGGATTTGCTCATTGCTTGAAGTCAACACGGTGGTAGAGATTTGATTTTTTGTGTGTGTGTGCTATACATACAGGGAAGTAGCGAAAGTGTTTTAGGGGTGATTATTGGTGTTCGGGTTGATTATTGAATTGGTAGAATTTGTTTTAACGGGTTAATATCTCGAATTATAATATCGCATTTACTCTTTGAATTGATTATGGCTTCCGGGGTATTTGTGTATGATTTTTGTTTTAATTAAGCACTTTGGATATTGTTGAATTGCTGCGCAGAGAAAGTGATTCTGTGATATTGCTGCAAGTAGTTATTTTTAAAACTTGGTTAGTTGACAGTAGCTAACTGTTGGCATGAATTTTGTTTAGTGGGTGAATTTCGCTAGCACGGTTTTAAATTTAAGCTCACTGGTGCGGAGTATTCAGAGTTAGATTAATTCGGAATTGGATTGGATTGCGATTTTTTTTATTAATTTAAAAGGGAGAAAGGGGACTGTTTTGATTAGTAAGCTCTTAGGTCACGGTGATTGGTACTGGCGAATTTGGTATTAAAGTAGCATACTAAGAGTGGAACTGGCGGAGTAGCTCTGAAATTTTTTTCTCCCCTTTCGTAATATTATTGGATTTTAATTTTAACTGTTATCATGCCAAGAGGTAGAGGCCGTGGAGTCAAAGTTGCGGTTAAGCGTTCTTCTAGGGGAAGAACGATTAAACGCCCATTAAATAGGGATGACTTTGTAAACATAGTCAGGTCACTACAAGCACCCCAAAGCGCACTACGCGCGGGACAATTATCGAAGCAGACTCGGACTATTCTGATGACGATCGGGGGAGAGACAACACTCCTCCACCTGTTTTGGATTGGGAACGTTTGCGTTCGCCGGTTCGTAGCAAAACAGGCAATAATGGAGACAGGGGTCGACGTATGTCACGTTCGTCTCGCCTGGGAAGGATTAGCAGGGATTATATGAATGGTAGGCTGGGTTCGGAAACAACTTCCGCTCCTCATGGCTTAGAAGTTGATACAGAAGAAATTAGGGGTTTTATTGCGGAGAAAGTAGCTAGACGGACGAATACCGAGGCTAATGGAGAATTGATAAAGAGTATTTTGTCTCAAACAATTCCAGCTTACTTAACGACCAGTAGCGAAAATCCGATTGATGTAGTTAGGGAAATTGCCAAATCGTTCAGGGAATATCGTTCTGGGGATAGGTCTGTGAAATCAAGGTTGTGGGAGGAAGTAAGACAAGCTAAAAAGGATATCGCAACTTTTTCGGGAAATGAAAATGACCCAAGTATTAAAGATAGAGAATTAATTTCAGTCGCTTGTAGCAAGTGTACGGATCAAGTTGTAAAATTTTTGGCAATGAATCCACAAATTTCAAGTCTCGATAATTGGGATAAATTCAAAGAAGTTTTGGTTGACCGTTTTGGATCTGCCGGGAAGAGTGTCGCTATGAATAAATTTTACACTACGGCTATGGAAGAAGGTGAAACAATAGAGTTATTTTCGGCTAGGTTAGAGTCTATGGCATCGGCACTTTGGAGGGTAAAGCCTGGAGATAGCGAGGTGGAACGCAATAGGAAACTAGAATGTAAAGATGAAGCATTGCGGAACGCTTTTCTCCATGCTATACCGCCTGAAATTGAAGGCTATGTTTTGTCAAAGGACCCAACAACGTTCAGGGAAATGTATAACGCTGCTATTCGCAAGCGCTCGGTAATGGAAGGGCGTGTAGGGAAATGGGCAGCGAAAACCAAGTTGTCGACGCGCCATTAAGCCTCATTCCCCCCCCCCCCCTCAACGTCACCAGCTGTAGCAAATAGTTCCAATACACCAACTGAAATTGGCATTAACAATTTAGCTCTGGGAACTATGGCAGACAAATTTGAAAAATTAGAAAGGTCCGTAAATAAAATAAGTTCATTAAAAGGGGAAGTAAAGGTAAGTGCAGTTCAGGCTAGTGGTCCTGAAAGTAGGCATTGTTACCGTTGTCTGGGCGTCAGACATTTGAAAAAATAATATATAGAACAAAAGAGCAAAATATTAAAATGGTATGTCAAAGAAATGAACGAAAAATAAGTTCGGGAAATATTGGAAGGGGTAGTTATTCAAATAACAGAGGCGGACAAGGAGGTTTTCGTGGCCGAGGTAATTTTCGGGGTGGCCGGGGCAACTCGTATTTGGGAGAAGAATGTCGGTACCCCCAACACCAAGTTGTCGACGCGCCATTAAGCCTTATTCCCCCCCCCCACCCCCAATATTTTAATGCAGGTAATCATAGAAATGGCCATAATAACGGAAATGATGGGAATTATAATGATGGTGGTGGACAGAATCGTAATAATTATGATAACCACCAGGAGAATTATAATAACCAGCAAGACCGTAACCAGGGTAGACAGCAGGGTGGCCAAAAAAATGCTGCACAGTGTGCGGCTGTAACAAACCAGGGTAGTGAAAGCATCCAAAATAATGAGCCTACAAAAAAACGAGCTCATAGCCTAGACGCAAACCGGTGTCTAGGGCTACAGGGTGTTGCACAAAAAAAGGTCGAGGTGAAAAACATTGTTCCGATTAGTGCCGTACACACCCAAAATCCCGTCGGTCCCTCAGTTGAAGATATTAAATGTAAATCCATTAATTTCAACAAAGTTCAGTTGTTTGAGCCTAATCAGGCTAACGATTTATTTAATAACCTTTATTCATACGTCGATTGGCTACAACAACGTTTATCACTACCAGATAGAACTTTGGATTACCCCGTTTAGCTTCATATTTTGGCAATGTTCCTACAAAATATGTTTCTTGTTCCGTGGAAAATAACATTGAGATGACAGATGACTTTAACGAAATGCTAAAAATAGTAAATGAAAAGTATAAATTAAAATGCGATTCAGTCATAGTGACATGGTTCGAAGATGGGGTTGATTCATCGACATTTCATTCAGAACTAAATAGTGTTGATACCAGTAAACCAGTTATTTTATCAGTTCTTGGCCAAAAGCGTAACGTTCAGTTTCGGCACATCGATGATCCATTTTTTAAAAATAGTGTTGAAATGTCATCAGGCTCCTCAATCGGGATCTCCTATAAAACCCCAAAAGAATGAAAATTCAGGATCCCTTTGTTGGAAGGGAACAACGATCCAACGATTTGCCTTACATTCTGGGATAGTACATGTGATACTACGCCAAAGAGTACTCTGAATGTAAACAAATCCATTTTGAGAAACAGGAGGCTACGTGTTAGCGTCTCGGCTGAAATGGGCGAGCGCTGGTACACAAATCCAAACTAGAATAGAAAATGACGGCCGACTAGATTCAGGTCAGGACGCAGGGCCATCGTCAACTACAAAATGCAGCTTTTTCTTGCCCACATTTTGTGTTTGATGTTGGGGATAAGCCGCGTATAGCTTTATTGGACACTGGTTCATCAGTTTCCTTAATTTGTGAGTCAGTAGCACAAGAATTACTGTGCGATACCAATATCATTTGTGAGCTGCACGCTATGGAAACGCCATTAAGTTTGGTTGAGGTAGGACAAAAAGAAATAAAATCAGGTCGAAAGATTGTTGTTAAATTATCTAAATGTGATTTTTCTAGACAGCAAGACTTTATATTAGTACCGGATGGTTCTTTTGGGGAAATGCCAGTGTTGCTTGGATTCGATTTCATGTCTAGTAAACTTGATTCAGTATCATTAGACTGTTCAAACAACGTTATGAAAATCGGGATTTTAGAATTTCAATTATCAGCAACACCGGAACTAGCATGGGCAAATTACATTCAAAACAAGGAAATAGTAAATCGAGAAATGTATAATCCTACTGGCGTTTACGTAGCTACACTTAATGTTGCTTCAAATGAAGATTCTGATGATAATCCAAAATCGACGTGGAATTGCATACCTAAGCAGGAGTATATAGACGTAGAGGTGATGCTTTTATGGGACGAACTCATTCCGACGAACGCAGAAACCCGTGTAACAGCCTTATTAAAAACTCCATTTCCGGAGATACAGAGCGGCATTTTTGTGCCAAACACTACTGAATCTTTAGTAGTCATGGCTCATGGCTTAGTAAATACGTCACCTACCGGTATTCTTCCGGTGATGTGCATTAACATAAGTGGTGTCGAGGTGGAGTTGAAAAAGGACACTGTTCTGGGGCATTACACGACAGCGATCGTGGAGTACGAGGACGAAGCTACGGAAGCAAACACGCACGAGGCAGCACCAGTTGAGACAAGGCCAACTCTGGAGTTGGGTGAGCAAGACAAACAGGGAGAAAGCTCAGCGGAGGGTCCTGCTAGGGTACCAGCAGAGCACCCCGTGCCCAAAACAAAGGAAGAATTGGAAGAAGAGTGGAATATGATAAAACATAAATTTACTTTTCCAGATTTAGACGAAAATCAAAGGGTGGAATTCTTAGAGATGCTAAAAACGCATCAAAACTCGTTTTCTAAAAACGATTTTGATCTGGGGGTTTATGATCAGTACGAGGTGCCTATTCGTACTGGTAATGCTGAGCCAGTTCGTTCCACGTTATACAGGGCGCCATTCCATCAAAGGGAGTTGCTAGATAGCTATGTGGAAGAAATGGAAAAGACCGGGATCGTAAAAGAGGGGAAAAGTAGCTGGATGTCGCCATGTCTCTTGGTGAGGAGGAAGCCTAGCAGATATCGTGTAGTGGTGGACCTACGCGGATTGAACTCGGTGGTTGAAAGCATAAGTGTGCCGATACCTACCGTGACAGAGAGCATGGCACATATCAGTGGGTCTAAATACTTCAGCAAACTGGATTTTAAGTTTGGATTTTACCAGCTTAAGCTTGCTGAAGCAGATAAGCATAAGGTAAGCTTCAATTCTTCCAGGAAAAGCTGGATTTTTCAGCGTTTGCCTATGGGATTAAAAACGGCTCCAGCGCACTTCCAGTTTTGTGCTCAGCAGATTTTCACTGAGATTTTAGGCGCGTACTGTGCCTGCTATTTAGATGATTGTCTCCTCAATTCCCCAGATTTTAGGACTCGTATCAGTCACGTGGACAGGACTCTGGGTCTTGTTGCTAAAAGTGGCATGAAGCTAAGGCCGGAAAAATGTATATTTGGCTGCAAATCGATAAAATTCTTAGGATTTGTACTGGACGAACATGGAATACATCCTGATAAAGACAAACTTAAGGCTATGGAGTTATACCCTGCACCTAAAAATCCTAAGCAGGTGTGCCAATGGGTCAGACTATGCAATTATTACAGGCGTCATGTGGCGGGTTTCGCCACCCATGCCTATGTATTAACAAGGCTGACGAGAAAAATTGCAAGTTTGTTTGGGGCGAGACAGAGGAAAATGCTTTTAGGGAATTAAAGAAAGAGATGGTCAATGCCGCTACGTTAAAGCATCCAGATTTTACGCAGCCATTTTATCTCGAAACTGACGCATCGGATTTTGCGGTAAGTGGCTGCCTGTGTCAAATGCACGGAGGCATTGAATATCCCTTAGCCTACACTTCTCGAACACTCACACCTATTGAACAAAAGCAGACGATGACTACCAGGGATATTTTAGGCATCGTGAATGGGATCGGATCTTTTAGAATATATTTATTAGGTAAAATTTTTTTTTAACCACGGACCATATGGCTATAATTTTTTTATACAACACGTCCTGTTTGTCTCCTAAACTAGAGAGAATTTTGCTGCAAATAAGTGAGTACGACTTCTGCTTACGTCGTAGGCCTGGTAGGCTGCTGGTAGTTGCAGATGCACTGTCTAGGGTCGAGATTCCAGTGGCTGTTCTTGGCAGCCAGTACCCAGACTGGACTCGTGCTCATCTAGCAGCTGAACAGCGCAAGGATCCTTGTTTTGGCGAAATAATAAAACAACTTAAAGATCATTCGTCGGAAGAACTCTTGGATGCCTCAAACAAACGCAACATCTTTTACAATGATTACGACGAGATCCTGTATAGGATCCGGCTCGCTGATCCTGAACAGGGCAGAATCGAAAACCTAGCATAGATATGTATTCCTAAATCTCTAGTAAATTTCTGTATTAGGGATTATCATTCATCAACGGCGGCCGGACATCGGGGCCGAAAGAAAACTTTGGATTTAATACAGTTACAGTGTTTCTGGCCTAAAGTGACTGAGAATGTCGCTGACTACGTAAAATCGTGTCAGGTCTGCCAAGCATATGCTAGACCGAACAGAGCCTATACCCCCTCGCAAAGACCAGGTTTGTCTTGGTCCTTGGACCTCATTGGGCCTTTGCACACCAGTAACTCTATATTCTCAGTATGCTGGACGACTTCTCTCGCTACACTATCGCAGTGGGCATTCCCGATAAAAGGGCAGAAACGGTAGCTAAAAAGTGTTTTCGAGGCTAATTGCTAAATTTGGCAGTCCCGTCCAAATCCGATCGGACAATGGAAGCGAGCTGAACAATACAATTATGGCTAAATTGACAAATTTGTTGCAAATTAAACAAATTAACTTCGCATCTAATGTTTCATGGGTAGGTGGGTTAGTTGAAAATTGCAACAAACAAATCGAAACCATTTTGCGTAAGATCACTGCTCATTGTCCCAATGATTGGTGTCGTTGTTTGGAAATGGTAACTATTGCTATAAATTGCACGCTTTCAGCGGCTACATTGGTTGGTCTGCATTTTTTGCATTTTGACTGTGAATATTGCTTACCAGCATCATTGGCTTTTGAGCCACCTAAAATCTGTTACGACAGTGAGGATTGCGTGGTACGTCTAAGAGTGGACTTCAGGCTGCGTTCGAGGTAGCACGATTTCACAATTGGAAATCTGTTATCAAGTCTCAGAATTTTTATAATAAAACAGCAAGGCCGTATAAATAATTTTGGATGATTGCATATTATTGAAAATATGGGTTCCTGTAAAGCAGATCTCCGTTAAGCTTCAGAAATGTTGGGCAGGTCCGTTCAGAATAATGGAGTTTGTTAACGATGTCATCGTAAGAATAGTTCATTTCTTGGATCCATTGAAAATTTATCGTGCTCACGTTAACCATTTGAGGCCATATTTCATAAAGGGTAAAAACCAACCTATACCTTTTAACGGAGCTTCTGATCTTAATTTATCGTTACAAGTTAACGGAGAATTAACGGATGCTGAAGCAAAGTTGCTGGAATACATTTCTGAACTCCTTTTGGATCCGAATGACCGAGCGGCAGAGGTGGAGGTGCCGGATTTTGAAGCGTCTGCTCCGGATCCCGAGTTGAATAAAGCGGGCGATGGTAATTCTATAAAACGTAAATATGTCGAACCACGATCGGCTCGAGCTTTGAAAATTAAACAGACTAAATTGGAACAAGAATTAGACTTACAACGTTTTAGAGGTGCAGCGCACTCTTATCAAACTAGAAGCAGTAAATGTACGCCAGAAATAAGGCTTCGTAGGCAACTGGACGACGCGAGAGTCGAGGATTTCTGCTGGAGAACAAGGGAAAAACGTGGCCGCCAGCCGTGCGGTTAAACGCGAGAACCCTGTAGCGGGTTGTGGGAAAACGTGGTGTTGCATACAAACATCGCTGAAAACGAAATTTAGATTCAAACTGACAATCTGAAATAAAAACAGTATTGTATGCACACTAAATTCTTAAAACAATTAATGGACATGTGTCAGAATAACGATTAAATGAATTCAAAGACTTGCTTTTCAGTGTTCAAAATTAAAAGACATTTTTTTTTAGTTTATTTAAACAATAGACAAGAAAATTTTACAGAACTATGTACAATTAAGTGTTTTGGCATTTAAAAACAGGGATAGCACTCAACGTATTGGAGCATTTAGTACAATTGTCGAATCAAGTAGATGGAATTAAAATTAAAACCGTGGAGGCGGTAATTATGGAAATGAACGAAAATAAAAAAAAAGGTTCGGGATTAAAATTTTAGTCGGATTAAAACTATTAATTGGAATTATTTAAGATACGTGCATTGATGGAAGAGGTACAAAGGAAAATAACAGCGTTAATTTAAAATTTTAAGCGATTAAGTTGCATGATGTGGACGATTGGCGCCAGGCAGGCCCTAGAAGGACTAGGGTTGTAGGGCTCTTCTTTGCCGCTAGATGGTGCTCGTTGTCGGGTCGCCAGCAGTCGCCAACGCTGTTAAATAAACGCGTCGGATGAGTGATGGCGACTCACGGCAACGGCAAGGAGAATTCACGGCAACGGTCTAGGAACGGCTGGGTCCGTTGTCGTTTTCTGTAATAAACGGAAATAAAATTTCTAAATGTCTAGAAGTCATAATTCTGAAAAGCTGAAAGCATAGCATGTAATACGGACACTCTGGAAACAAATTAAAAATTCAGAGGGGTTTCATTTTTTTTTGGAAAGGAATTATTGGAATGAGATTTGAAAATTGAAGAGAAACTTGTCTTTTTTTCCCAAACAAAAGATGGTATAAATAAAATGAAAATCATGATTGGGTTAAAAATAAAAATATGCATTTTTATTTTTCAAAAGCAAACAGAGGTGGATTTAATGCAACATTATTTTTGATTATTCTTCTTCCAACTAGCAATTAAAAATGGTCAAAAGTGCATAGGAGCATTGATTGAAAGTTAAATCAGATGAATATAGAGGGAAATAATGGTCGATAAGACGTATTAATCAAAACTAAAATTATGTTTTCTCTTTTTTTTTTTTGATTTATTTAAACAGTGCGGTTCGAAATCTGTACAGTGAAAGTTTGTTGAGAGGATAGCACGGTTGCTGTTCATGACATAGTTGCCGTCAGGGTGGGGTTGGAAATAAGCAAAATATTGTGATCCCCCTATCCTCTTTTCCCAGTCTTTTTCCCAGATAAATGAGAAAAAGACGGCGATTGGGTTGGAACGGTTCTTAAAGCATTTAAGTAATTGGAAGTAACAGCTAAATGAAGGAAGGGTGATTTTATTTAAAAACAAGCATGGTATAAGACCTGTACGGTCGTGGAGAAGGCTAAAAACTTTATTACATATTTTGGTTAGGGGGGCCAGTAGAAATGGCTGTTAAAAGTGGGTGTTGATACCATTTTAATTATTACAACTCGTTGAGAAATGGTAAAATAACTCCCCCCCCCCTCCATCCTCTGAAAATCAAGAGGTATAGGGTTGATGGGTGTTACTGGATAAACACACCTGGGATTTAAAATTGTAATTCGTTATGGATAGAAAAGAAGCAAAAATCAGGGAGGAGAACGTGTTTTGAAAATTATTAGAAATTTTCTTTTAAGTAAGGGAATCCCCCCCCCCCCCCCAATAAATAACGCATTCAGAATCCATGATCAGAATAGGTAATTCGGACCATAGATCGTGAATGGCGTGGTACTTTAGTGAAAATTGCGTGGATAGAGTTATTTCGTCATTTTTCTAATTTTTTGGGGAAACCTTCCAAAAATGGGGCAGAAGTGCAGTTCAAGGGAACGGACATGAAATTTCGGAAAATCATTTTTTTGTGTGGAATGTAAGGTTCGGACTTGATAAGTAAATAAATAGGAAACTCCAAGTTTCTGGGAAAAGTTGATACCATACCAGTGGTAAACCACGGAAAGTTGAATTTTCCTATATGAATAAGGAGTAAATGGCTCCACTTCGTCCTTGATTAAACCAAGATTGGACGTAGCAAGCCGTGATTTTGATACGTGGTGGATGGATTATTGCTTTGGTGGTGACATCCGAAATTGGTGATTGACATTGCTGGAAGGTTAAGTGGTGGAATTTTGGGCCTATATCAGCCGGCGAGTAAACAATATATTCAGCCAAGTTGGAACTAGCTTGGAATTTTTAATTAAACTTTTTTTTTGTTAAATTACACAAGCTGTGCCAGTTGCAAAATTCAAGATAGACATGAGTTCTAAGACTAAGAATTCTTATTGTCAGAATTTTTTTAAACTTCCTAATGGAAAAGTGCGGTTCAATGGAAATCATTTTCAATTTTTAATTACAAAGAATTAACTTACCATATTGAAGAGCCAGGCAGACGAAACAGCCTGGGAAACAGGGCAGGTGGCTATAGTGGCGGTAGGCCATTATCGTATCGGGCATGGTCAGATCCGGGGGAGAGGGTGTTGCTCCACTAGTGGATGCCCCGGTGTTTACAACCGCGGATCCTCCGGATGCTGAGGCGGCGGGGGCATTTGGGACAATGCAGATAGGGTCCAAGCTGTTTTCGGATGCGGTTGTAGATGGAAGGGAGGTTCGGGCGGAAACAAGGCGGACTTCGACATCGTACTCCTCCATCCTGGCAGCCCGTTCCTGGAAATTCTCAAATGTCTCGTGGGCCTGGGGGAATAGTAGGTAATACGCGTGGCGCATATGCAGGCAGGACATGCCATTACCAATATTGCAGAAATAATCGTGATTGGAAAATCTGACAATCATCGCAACGGTTCCTTCGTTTGGCGGGGTTCCTATTACGGGGATACGGATGTGGGGCCGGAGAAGCATAAGAAGCTGGAAGAAGGCCCGTTGAATATAACTTCGTTGGGGTTCCCCAGGAAACAGTACAGGGAAAGCCGAGAGCAAGGTGCTTTGGTGGGGACACTGTAGAAGGAGGTTTGGGCGTTCCAGACACATGTAATAGTGCATTACGACGACACTATACACAAAGGCGTTGGTAGTCAACAATACTTCAAATTGTTGAAGATTCCGACCAAGCCGGGCGTGGAAGTTCCGTTGATCACGGGGCTGCGGGTTATACGGCTTGGGCAGGATCTTGCGTGGTGGCTTTCCTGCTGGCATGATGAAAAACTATTTCGGGGGTGAGATAGCAGGTAACAAGGCGGGTATCCAACTGGTTGGGGATTTCGGACGACAGTGATTTTTTCTAGCAAACGAAAAACTCCAAGTTGGAAGGTTGACCCACTAGGGTAACCAATCAAACTCCAGAGTGACAGTGACGTCAATTTTATTAGGTGCCATACTGTCTAGTTCCGTTTTCCCATCCCTCACCTACTAGTGTCTATTTGGGGCCTATTGTCCAGTTGACCTAAAATTTGAGGTCAAGATAGACGATGCCGACTTTGAAAACACCTGTAACATTAGCGGCAACCCTTTTACTTCAGTTATGCGCTAGGGTTGAGCTGCTCCCGTTTTCCTAGAGAATAGGGGAGGGAGGTTGCTCAAGGAGGGTGCATCAGGTCAAAAGTGGGTCAGTAAGACATGGTTGACCAGCGTAAGGGATTTCAAAAGTGTGGGAAAATGGTGTTTCACCAAAATTAAAGCAAAATCAAACAAAAACATGTGGAATTGGGAGAAACATATTTGTAGTTTTATTACAGTAAAGGCTATACAATCCATACAAAAGCTGCAATAAAAATATCATTTTATTTCCACAGAAAAAGTGATGCTGATTGTAATGTACGAAAGTATTAATGGTTCTTTTCCCTTCTTTTGCTTGAACATGTTGCAGAAAATGTGTAAAAAGGATGACAATCAGTCGGAAAGGGCAGTTGATGAAAGAGATGGTCGGCACAGAAACAACCTGAGGTGAAGGTCCAAAAGAAGGATGAGACACGTACACAAGGTGGAATTGGAGAAAAAGGCAGAAAGAGGGTGATACCCAAAATAAAAGATGAATATTATTGTCAAAATTGAAGGCATGAAGGATGAAACTTTCTGGGAACACAAAACAACAGGAACCCCCACACACCCCCCTCTTCGGAGGATGACATGCTGACTGGCACATACATCAAGAAGGAGCTTCATGGTAGTTTTGTTGTTTTAAATATAACGTTCCCTTACACATTCGGCTGTTGGGAAAATTGATGGTTGAGACAAGTACAGACAAGAATACTTCAGTTACTTGGGGGGCTAGAAGTTGGGCTGTTTCTGCGTTAAGGCAAAAAGTTGCCATTAAAGGTTGAAGTAACTGAATATTCTTTCCTGGGAGGATAGTCACCTTAAAATTACGCCATCGACACAAAATTGCTTTAAAAAAGTTGCATGTGAAATACACAATCTTTTTCTCTTCTCTCTTACTCTAAACTAATATAAAAATAATTGTCCTAGAGTAGGAGGGTTTGGGAGATTGATAGGCTAGACTTGTTTTTTTTTTGGGTGTGAGCGAGGAAGCTTAGTCCCACCCCAAAAATAAAGAACCCCCCCCGGGGGGGGGCAGAAAAACATAGGCCAGTCAGCCGGGCTCATTTGTAGGAGGAAAATTCGGTCCCCCCCCCCCCCCAATGGCAACGAGGAGATGCCCCACACGTTCCCTCCCCTCCCCCCTGTGTTATCCGTGTACATTTTCACAAGTAAAGTTAAACTTCAATCATATAACCTTTCATTTTACAGCACACTTGACGTTTTTGTTTGTAATCTAATTTAGTTGCTTCTTCTGAATTTATTGCGATTTTTGCCAATCGCTGCAAGTTTGCGCTTTTTTTTTTTTTTTTGCTGCTCCACTGGTAGTACTTAACCCGTGACGACTGGATCTCGCTTATCTATCCTTATACACAATAACATCGCGCAAAGAAATGCACAAAGAAATGGCGCGCCCGGCCCAGCAAGTTTTGTAAAGTTTTACTTTCGGTATGACGTAGTTGTTCCCTTAGCAACCGAAGAGGCGAAACCACAGATTAGAGATTTTAGGTTTAGGTGGGCGAAACAAAAACGGGGGAGGGACGGAGGGAAGAATGGCATTCCCCACTATGATAGAACGCAAACAGCGAAACACAACTTCAGATCTGCGTCGACGCAAAGCCACGACGACATTCAATTTTAGTAAATAGACAGTATCGAGTAAATTCGTGTTTACTAGTTACGTGAACGTAATGCATGCATGATTACAAATTGTTATTCACACAACTTAGTTTACCTTCACTTCTCTTAAATTTATTTTCAGTTAAATTAAGCGTTTGTAAACTGGATTTGTTACTTGCTTTCCGATCGTTCGAAGGGAACGGGTGGCCTCAGCCGGGTCGGGCCCCCTTTGTCGCGGGCCCCCCCCCCGCATTGCGGGTTTTGCGGTATGGTAGTTCCGCCACTGGTTATCATTCTTTGTGGAATTCAACGGCGCTCCCCCATTGAGCACCGCCCAAAACCCAGCCACACACAATCCCGCGAAGACCGACATCAAGCACAAATTGATTGTAAAAATCAACATCTTTGCGATCTGAATGACTTCATATCGGTACGAGCAGATCCACTATAGTTCGTGTTTATACATATAGTCATACCAAGAATTTAACCAATCAGAAACTAAAAATTCAGCAGCGGGTATGAGACTGGGAAAGTAAAATCGTTCCCGTAAACAGAATTTAGTAACCCTCATTTTGTTTAGGACTATACCCAACTTAGTGGGAGGATGGAACGTAAAAAAAATGTACGCTGACCTCACCACACATGATGCAGTGCCCGCAGGAGGAGGGGCAAGAGTGGGTAGCGACCACAATGCCCGTCGCGTAAAGAAACGTGATGGTCAGTAGCGTTTCGTTACACTAATCTAAATTTAAAAAATAATTAAAATTAGTAGATAAAACAAGGAGTACGGAGTAAAAAATGGGAGAAAAATGAATAAAAGTCATAAGGACACCGAAGGTTCACTTTGTACACGAACAACATCTGCTGTTCTCAGTCATCTTGTTGTAAATAAACATAAATACGACCTATGAAAAATAAATAAAAAATAACTAATTTTCCATTAATCGAACAGTTGAAACTAAGCATACCCTCATGAGATACGGGAAGGACATTTCTGGTGGCTCCCAACGATCAGTTGTAAATGCCGGATCGCTTATTTAAATAATCAAATTCATCATTCTTAAACAAATGATGAACACAACGGTATTAATCGAAAAAACTTACCAGATATCTGCAAACGAATTCTCTGTAGGAAGTTCGACAGAGTGGAGATTTGTGGAAAGATGTCATGACGGCAGAGTAAAAAATAAACTCAAATTTAATTGAACTTCTAATTTTTATAGCATGTCTAAAAATCGTAATGTAGGTTAGTCGACTTGGCCCGAGGCAGTGTTTCGTTGAATAAATGTTGTTTTTAAAATACAATCGATGAGCCGTGACAGTGTCTGTTCAGGAGACCGTATCTACAGGGGTGGTCCATGAAGTACTGGAAAATTATAGGCCTAAATACACTTCACCTGATGGTAGCATAATCCAATACACCCCTAATCTCACACCTAATGCCATAGAAGTAATGATAATTCGTAACGTGTTGAGAATTTTCTAATGGGCTTGCGAACTTTGAAGCTACGTTAGGCCTAGTCTAGGCCTTTATTTTTCCAGTACTTCATGGACCACCCTGTAGATCCTTTGTCATTTTGTTTTCACCGAAAGTGTGTGTGTCTGACTGTGTCATGGTTTTCTTTTAATTGTATTATTTGTCCAACTGTCATTGTGCAGGGACCGTCTCAGTGGGGTCTGCCGGATACCGAATCAAGGACTTTTTTAATTTAATTTTTTAATGACGTGTTAGGACATGCAAGGGGGTGTCCCAAGGTTCAGGGGACCGTATAAAAAGATGAAACTTTAGCATTGGAAGCTGCACGCGAACTCCAATCGAAAACAAGCCAACAACCTCACTCGGTAAGTACCAAAAACTCTTGTATTTTAAAATAATTAACCTACTATTTGCACGTATTTATTTATTTTACCTACTATTTATAGCCATAATTACATCATTTTATCATTGCACAAAAATGGCATTCACATTATAGTATACTGTAAATCTTGGTGATTATAGGTGTATTAATGTTTCATCTAGAACATTTTATGCGAACATTTTAAAATATGAGTTTTTCACGAATTATTTCATAGAGCGGTCAGTTTATATACCACCTTATGGATGCAGATAATGTTCGACATCGCTCGACAGGCGAGAATGCTAGATACCCCCCAAAGGCTACTTTAAGCGGCTTGTCCAGATAACAACTGCTTCCTTCTGAATAACGTTGGAACGTTTGCGTATAAAGTTTCGCTCGACAGGCGAGAATGCTAGATACTCCCCAAAGGCTACTTTAAGCGGCTTGTCCAGATAACAACTGCTTCCTTCTGAATAACGTTGGAACGTTTGCGTATAAAGTTTGGCTTTCTGGTAATTGTTGTACGAATCATTAGTTAATACCTCCCTCATAGCATCGTCTACATGTGAAAGAAGTTGACTGTATAAAGCTTTAGAATGGTGTTGAGCAGCTGGGGTGAGGAAAGAAGGAGGCGCTTGCACGAGATGCATACGCTTGAACATTTTTTTGTATTTTTTTTTCTTCTTAGCCTCCGAACAGTTTAGTAATTCCACTAATTAAAGGCCCACCGATGGATAACACTGGAGCGACCTTTTGTAACTTGGAAAAATGACGATATTTTTTCTTTCTCGAGCAAGTTTTAGTATACAGAGCTATTAACACTTTTTTTTGTATTTTAAACTGGCGTCTCTGAGAATCGCTCAAAGGCACGCGACCTTTGTGAATTTTAAAATTAAAAGCAGATCACGTCTTGGAGTTTGATGCAGTCTAATAAAACTTTCTTGGCACTCGGCTTAATTTTCTTCTAATGCAGTAAGGCCAACAAAGGTAGAAACACCTTATTGATTAGCACCGCTCTAGGCATTGTTAAGTGGAGCGTATAGGCTTATTGGCTGTTTAAATATGTTGGAGCGAAAAAGGAGGGCCTCAGGAGTATTCGGATGTAAATCTACAAAAAGAAAATTATAAGGCTGGTGCGTTACATCTTTAAAAATTGAAAGCATGAATTTAGGGCTAACGCTGAGCTATACTCCAAATATTTTCAATCGATTGGCGTCCCTCGAGTTTTTGAAAAGGAAAAAATATTGCGTATTTAGGGACACAGTCGTCAACGATTTCTGGAAGATATTATGCACGATGCAGATTAAACTGATTCCATGGTGGGGCGTCCCTTTAACTATGCCGTTAAGTAAATTAACGACAAGGCATGCGCAAAGTCATTAACTACGCAGAGGCAGCCACTAGGAAGAGAATCGTACACTTTCCTGTTAAACCCATTGTGAAAAGTTATTGGCACTGGACACTCCCCTATAAGCGCCTCGAACTTGTCTTTTCCCAGCAAAAGTTGAACCAGCAAAAATATAATTACTGGGATGAATTAGACGAACATCCATTACTGACTAACGATCTCTTCCTAGTGGCGAGCCAATTTATAGGGAATAATATTTAAACGTAAACGATATAAAATACACTCGCAAAATAAAAATGATTTCGTGACATATTTTTTTCCCATCACGTTTTTTAAAATATTTATTGTTAGTTTTGAGACATAGCACTGGTTTTTTTTTTTACACAAACTGCTCCAGCTGATTTGGAGCTTGTTCTTGAGCATAATTGGTCATTATCCTAGCTACTAGGTACGAGTAAAGATGACAATTTTTCAACAGGAAAGGGCCTTGTAGGTCCAGGACATTGTCGGAATATCGGAGCAGTCAGTTGGGTAACATTACTTCGAACGGCACTATGATATAATCATCTATTTTCAAATTCTGTATAGGAAACGAGTCTTGTTTGTACAAAGTACACAAAAAGTTTCGTCTCACAGTTTTTGTTGTACCTTACGAAGCAATACAGTCCGGCAGAGTGTGCACCCACGCAATGACTGTCTATGTGGTATTCATTCGTAAATGTCACGATGACACTAGCGAACAGTTCTTTGTTCAAAGAATCATCGTTCAATGTAATACCCAAAGTATCGCAAGGCCTCTCCTCGGGTGATTTAAGCGCTCGTCTGCGGCGTTTCAAGGGCGGATGCACGGCTTCGAGCGGTGCAGTGGACAGCCACTGGCCTGTTAACGACAGAGTTGTATCGGGTTCCATGGTTGATGATGGACTGCTGACCTTAGGCGTTGAGATCTTCGCTTTTATCATAACGCAAAGTCATTTTTAAGTTTTTGATGGCATCATTATTGACATTTGACGGTAACAGATATTAGCTTTAAAATACGAGTATTTAGAAGCGGTATGAACGGGACACAAATTAAAATATTCATTATTTAATTCCCATTAACATTCGGGCAAGAAAACTGATTCAAATCCCCCGTTGTTACGAGGCATTTTTTTTTTCCAAATACATTTTCAAATGGATGCTGCCTTTTACGTGAAACCTGCATCGTGGATTGAAAAATTGTAATCTACGAATTTCATTCGTGACAACCACTAGGTTGCAGTCGAAAGGGCCGTTTGTGAATCTGTCGTTATGTAATACATTTTCACAAAACCGAATTGTTTGCCTGTTGTTAGAGGTTAATGGCTAAATACACATGTTAGGTTTTCTAATTCTGAAATGCGTGCTAGTATACTGTCCGATAATCGAAAGCTCCTTTAAAATATATTTAGCATTAACCGTGGAACCACTAGTGCTCACCACAAAATCTTCGGCAGGATTAAACATGATTGTGAGCCTATAGTAGCTCGTCAGAATTATATATATGCATGTTGGATAACTATGGGAGGTTTTTTTTTTTTATATTGCTGCGAGTCTTGGGTACGTGTCATTTGGGAGAATGAGTCGTGGCTAAAGGTCGTGTGTCTGTACCAATCCTCTATGGTATCTGCAGACTCAACTGTTAGCTCAATTGTTTTTTATTTGTTCTTTAATGAAAATCGAATACCCTTGCTAGTAAGAGGGTGGTTTTCGTACATGATGGCCATTCTCAGTGACGAATACAATGTATCCGAGGGTAGCACGGAACTAATACCCTTACACCATTCTTCCACTTTGTTGCTCATACCTTCGGATGTAGGTACGCAGCTAACGGCATTTGGAATATAACGCCTATTTGAACAAAAACATTATTGTGCAAATCTACGGCATTCGCGGGTTTAACAGGTAACTGTTGTGAGAATTTTGGACGAGATTCAAGTCTTTTTTGGGAGCTCGAGCGCACTGTGGGCCTTAATACCGATCTGAGGTTTCTCCGTTCCGTGCTTGGTGTCGTGTTTTTTTTTTCCCTGGTAGGCACGTGCCGTGGCGTCGAATCTGGCTGGCTTTCGTCTCAAGCATTTTCTCATTTCTCGATGGGCCTTGACCTTCAATTGGCAATATGTTTTCCCTGAGTTTATGTTGGTAAATGAAGGTATGTGAATTAATGTATTATAGTATTTTATTTATGCATGGATCAATATTTATGAAAACAGAGTGCTTTCCTGTCGTTTTGGGGAAAATTGTTAAAAGGGCTCTTGGTATGGCTTTATGCAAATCGGACGGCAGTACTTATGAGCACGGGGGTGAAGGCTTCGGGATCTCTGTCAGCGAGTCAGTGTTGGACGTAACTCTTTACGTGTTGATGGATGGCGGAGAGGAGGGGCGAGGAAACTTGCTTTTAGGTCCTGACTATGATACCTGCCGTTGGATGAACCACCGAACTGTAACCTGGGTTTTCTGGTGAGAGTGGAAACTTGGTTCCTGGGACGTTAGAAGGATGTCAGCCTAAACCTACACGTTCAAAGACGCCAAAAGTTCCTTTCCGTACGGATTCGTCCGCCATTTTACCTCCAGTAAGATGCCACCTCTGCCCGTGCTTACTTGTATGCAGTCT
>JAHWFP010192380.1:77833-98174 GCA_023313725.1 Lithobius niger | reverse complement strand
CCTCCAGTAAGATGCCACCTCTGCCCGTGCTTACTTGTATGCAGTCTCACTTGTGCACTTTCCTAACGTAAGTTGATATAAATTCTAATGCCGTACTTTATTAGTTCACTTTCGGAAATCCTCTAATTGGAAATTAATCGGTATAAAAAAATTCTAAAGTCATGTTTTGGAAAGTCCAGAAGAAGGATGTGCTGTGCGTTAGAGTGTGAGTATGCCTAGCAATTTTCTAACTTGCGTTGAGAGGGGAATAAGAAATGGTGCGCCGAAATTCGGTTGCATACTGAAATGAGCCGTAATTTTGGAACTGAGTCATTCTCCTGGAAAGCTTTACCTGTCTAGACCAAACATTGCTTTGAATTGGCACTCGTATTAATCTTTGTATTTTCGATGTTTTCCGGAGCTAAAACTAATACAGCTGTAATAAAGCTGTAACTAATACAGGTGTACGTATTACGGCGAGGAACGCCGCTGATTTTTTTCTCTCCTCGCTCTGAAGCTTAGGCTATGCAGCTAAGCCATCCGTCTTTTGCAAGATTAGTGTTGCAAGCACACCTGCGAGAGAAATGAAGCCGTCCAATTGTTTTATGCTTTCAAATTAATTTATTTAAGTGTAGATTTTTAGGAAGGTTAACCTTTTAGAAGTCAAAATCTTTTGAATGCCACGTCAACTCTGAAAAATAAGAACCTCTGAAACTGGATTATCAAATACTAAATATTTATATTTTTTATATTTTAACGCTGGCTGAGTTTTTTTTTTTTGTTAATCCCATATATCTGCCTGGTGCAGCTTTGTAAAAACAAGAGTATATGAATGGAAAGTTGTTATGCTGGTCATTCAAATAAATATAAATATTTTAAGGTTTTTTTTATTTCCTTTTCCTTCAGATGGTTTCTCTGTATGATAAGAGCTATATATGTCTTTATTTTCAGCAACCCACCTAGCTGTTTTTTTTTCCAGAGGTTGTAAAATTATGAGTTGCCAGAAACTTCGTTCACTCTGAGGACGGATTTTTCCTTGGACCTCTGCGCACCTCCCCCCCCCCCCTCCAGGGCGAGAATTATCCTCCTTGTAAGACTGACATCCATTTATGAGTGAATTGGCATGTTCCTGGAGAGGATTGGTTACAGTGGAAGACTAAGGCACGAAAACTCTCTACGAACCCTTTCCATGAAACAGTGATGACGCTATTTTTTTTTATTTGCGTTACTGACCTAAAACAAGAAAAAAAAAGTTAAGTGACATTTAATTCCAATTATTTCCGCTACTCGACAGTCACGATTTAATGATATTTTATCATTATAAATGCTATAGTAAACGTAATTGAACCAGGCTGCTCTATCGCTACGATCAACTTGTCTTGACTGAAACAATATTTCGGGCGTTTCCAGTTGTAGGCGTTTCCAGTTGTCCAATTCGATTTCATAATTTACGAGGATCGATGCCCTTATTGCAACGCCCCTCCTAATTTTCGAAAAGGCATTTTTTCGCTCAGTAAAGGCCTCTAGCGGCATCCAGTAGACGGCTGTTAATGTCTAATCTGTTCTCCGCTATAATTCCAAATTGCTCTTTCGATAAAACTATAAATCATAAAGATATGCCTTCTCCACCCTCCACATTAACTGAAAGGTTGCCAGAGATGTATAATACTTGAGGAGTGGTTAATAATTGTGTCCACTCTCTAAACTGAAACATTACTTGAGTCCAATCGTATGGGCTTATGCCAACACATTCAGCTAAAACCGTGCTATTAGCATTGCGGTTGGCAAATTTTCTAATATTGGCGCATAATTGTTTCAGTGATACTTTCAAAACTGTATTGACGCTTAAATTCAAACAAGAAAGAGAGGCCATTTCTCGTTTTGAGTTATGAATAAGCTACTTCATTACAACTAGAAATAAAATTAAAATAAATTAGCGTCGATGTCTTTGCCCGAAACGTCTCCTCCTCCTCCTTCTTCAAGACAAACCAACCATCTCGTCAATTATTTGTCTAACTTCATCTGCCAATTTTTCAAACTGAGTTGCTTCTAAAATAACCTGACCGGTTGTCACCCAATTTTTCATCGTAACTCGTCGATTGTTAATACTCTTATAGTTAATTCGCTTGTGAATTCGCCGGTGGCGCCGCTGTGGGGCGCGGCCCTCGGGGGCCACTCCCGAACTGTCTACTAAACAATCACTATTTAGGAAAAGTTTGTGCCAGATTTTAGCAACGTGCGTCTCTTGTACAGTGGTAAGATTACTTGTTTCTTAAAGAGTGGCAAAGTGAACTACAATAACAGAGGCCTGCTCAGTTATACTGGGTACTGACGTGGTCAACCTTGTATTAGGCAGAATTACGGATAATAAGTAGCTGCAAAGAAAAATGAAAAATGTGCCAGGAATGGAAGTGATAAAACGCCACAATTCAAATAAAAAGCAACTACGCAAGTATGCGTCGTTTATGAGACGTGGCAAAGTGCCAGCAACAGCGTTAGAGGTTGAATTGCCTTTAATCGACTACGGCAACCTCGACCCTGACCCGTAACAAGTTCAGCTGTCTGCAGCCAACGAGGAAGAGAAAGCGTTTTTCTTCGATGATGATTTCTTTTGAGACATGGCACATTTATTTATATATTTAATATTTTCGAGTTACGAAGATGACTGATATTAGAACACGCCAGCTGCTGGAAAAGTATTATGACTCCAGATCATCGGGATCGTTCTATGAAACTCAACGGCTGGCGAGAGCCGTGAAAGCAAGCGGTCGAAAAATCCCATTAAAAACTATTAAGACTGGCTCGCCGGTGAAGAGGTCTATACATTGTTTAAACCCGTAATTGGTAAATTCCAGCATAATACAGTATGTGTTAGTGGACCTTATGATGTTTTGTCTTCTAACTGTGGACGTTTCGAATTTATCAAATTTTAATGATGGATACAATTGGTTGCTAACCGTTATCGACATTTTCACTAAACAAGCGGAAGTTGTGCCTTTAAAACGTAAGGACGGCCTTACCGTGGCTGCAGCTTTGAAGAAGATTTTTAGTGAAATTACCTAAAAAAGTGTCGTATTTGTGGTCCTATAAAGGAGGCGAGTACCAAAACAGGGACATAGCCAAAGTGATGCAACAATATGGCATTAAACAGTACAACACGGAAAACAAAAGACATTAAGGCCACAGTATCCGAACGGTACTTGAGTACATTACGTTGTCTCCTGGCTCGTTTCATGCACTCGCGGAACTCGAAGAGGTACATTGAAGCCTTGCCAGACATTGTTGCCTCGTATAATAACAGTATCATAGGAGTATTAAAATGACGCCGAATCGAGTGAATGATCGAAACAAAGGCCAAGTGTTTGTCAGCGTGTACAGCGGGGTTTTAACTTGAGATCCTTTAAAACAGACAATCCAGTTAAGCTGAGCAAGAAGAAACCTTTTTTTTAGTAAGGGCTACAATCCAAACTGGACCGGATAAATAATGTACCTCAAATCCACGAACAGGAAGCATCCTATTCGTACCTGTAAAGTCCGCGATTATGTTGGAGCTGACATTCAGGGTACTTTATACAAACAAAAATTGCGAAAACTGGTACCGCCAGAGACTTACAAGATAGAAAGAGTCGTGCGTACTAAAAGACGTGCCGGCCGTACCCAATATTTAGTCAAGTGTCTTTATTATCCGGAATCTGCCAATAGTTGGGTCACTGAGTAGAACGGTTTGTATGGATGGCCACCGAAATTTGGCTCGCTCTTCCTTCTAACAGCAGTATGCAAATATTTCCAAATAATACTTTACAAAATTATACTACGTGTTTGGCTTCTCCACTACCACCTGAATGTTATTGGTGTCGACGGCCACTTACGGTCGGCAGCTTCCTTGTTGATTGTCGCCATCTTGATGGAGTTCGTCGTCGTTTCCATCTTCCGCATGACATTGGGCGATAAGTCTGTCCTCCTGCCCGGTGTTTTTCAATTTTTGCAGGAGGTACAGATGTATGACAAGATTTAGATTAGGGGTTTGAATAACATCTCTGTAATGTGTGGTGCAGTGGCAACCCGGACCACTGCACTGTGACTAAGGTTGGTGCTAATGACCAAGCTGTCGACGCGCCATTAAGCCTCAATCCTCCCCCCCCCCCTTCACTAGAGCTGGATTCGAGCTACAAAGCTGCTTTAGCTCAAATTTCGTTCCTAAATTCATTTAGCCAACATTCCGGAATTGTGCTTTACAGCGAAGCCGACAATCCTCCTAGTCGACTAGTGCCGACTGAAGAGAACTTTATTTTGAATTGTACAAGGGGAGAGAAACGTTACGATAGCATAAAGGCTATAATGACGAAAATTAATGAAGAAATTAACAGACACGGGATAAAAAATGCTAAAAGTCCTATGAAGAATAGAGGGAACGATCTGCCCAAGATTACTTACGATGACTCAATCCACACATATTCGTTGAAAAATGATGTCACTGATAATTATTACGTCAGGCTTACGTTAGGTCCTACATTTGCCACACAATTTGATTTCACTACAGCCAATTCTGTAATCTAACCGAAAAAGAATAGGCTGTCGTGAAAACTAAATTTCCAGTTAAAGAAGTAATGACACCTATTGAAGCCGTTTATGTCTACACAAATATTATTCAACCTCAGCTTGTCCGTGACGTGATAGTTCCATTATTGAGAATAGTTCGAATATATTGATATTTTGGTCCAGAACTAACCATGTTCAAACTTCATTGTAAGAAAATTGTGTTGAACCGCATTATTCATCGGGTTTGCCGTGCTCGTACAGTCAAAACTAACTATGTACCATTTCCATTACGTACATATGAAGCGAAAATACGGTTCGAGAATCGATCTGCTGGCCTCGGACACCGATTCATACATATATCACGTCTTTACAGCCGATTTAGACTCCGACATGATAGCAGACATTCACCTCTACGAAACGAGCAATTATCCTAAAGGTCACCTCCTGTACGGTGAGTCTTATAAAAAAATTCCTGGAAAATTTAAAAATGAATTACCGGCGGTTCCAATATCTGTTTTTATAGGCCTTAAGTCAAAATCGTACACCTTGTCATTCGTTGATAGCTGGCGGAAAGTCGGGTAAGGAATTCAGAAAAGCGTACTTCAGAATGTTGTCACTGGTGATCACTATTTGCAGTGTTTAAATGACCACACATACTTTTCTTTCGAACAGACAGCTATTCGAAACTTCAAACACAACATTTGCAGTATAGTTCAAAATAAATTGTCATTGAGCGCCCAAGACTAAGAGGTGGATTGATTCAACTGAAATAACCAGTCGGCCTTACGTTCATTACTCCACAAGTCCTTCCCCCCATAAGTAATGAAGCTATTGTTGACGATTTGTAAACACGCCGGATTGTTGTTGTCTGTATGTTTTTAGATGTCATTTGCTGCTGGTTGATGCTCGTTCGGTAATGGCCTAAAACACCATGCACTTTCTTTTTCGTTCTGTTGTTTTATTTTTAATTGTCTGACCTTCTTTCCCATTCGCTCCACCAAATGTGATCTGTTCAAATTGCTGTTGACTCATCCGTGAAGTAGATTCTTCTCAGTTTCTAGTTCAAGGTCCTTTTTTTTTGTTTTTATTTATTTTTAAAATTTTGTTTTGACCTTGATATCGTCGGTTTCGGAGCGTTTTATTTTGAATCGAGCCTTAAAGTTGATGAACTCATACGAAAATGGGTCAACATAACATAATGCTTGGTAAACACAACAAAAGAGAAAGTTGTTTATATATAATAAAATGGTAGCATGTAGAGCTCACTTTATGATGTCACTTAACAGCTACACCCATGTCTGAATTTCGAAACGAGTTCTTTGCCCGTCGATGAAAGTTTGTATACATCATGTTGGTAATTCTTCACTTCGTTGTGTGTCTTGGCCTACTGCTGATGTATAGTGTTGCTGACTTGCACAGAAGAAATACTGCAGTATTTTCCTACAATGACCATGCAGCTAATGTTGCGATGTTTTCAACAGCTTCAAAGAACTCTTGTATTCCGACTCGATCTTCATCTCCGTCGTAATTAGGTATTAGTTGGAGCCACCCGGCTAACCCTGGTGCTGCCGCTGCCATGGTTACCGCTCAACAATGGGATACCCAAACAACAACAAAAACGAACAAATGAATCTAACGATGGTAACCGTCAGCACCGCTAAGCACTCACAACAAACTTGGATGCAAAAAAAAACAATGAATATTACGGAATTAAGTTGAAGGAGAGGAGGGTGGGAACAAAAAAAATTTCAAACCAAAATTGTGGAACGTGGAAGGGTCCCAGAATGAATCAAAACAATAGCGCTGTTCAACGTGTGCTGGCAACAAAGTACCAATGCAATGCAGATGTTAATTTGCGATATTCTGCTGCATAAAGGCCTACTGTGGCAGCCTTGCCACGCAATCCAGTACGGCACACAAAACACTTTTTGAGTTTCGGACCACCCTTCCAAATCGGCTGCTCTTTCAAGCAATCCCACAAACAAATCAAATTCTCCCTTTCCTCCTACACCGTAATAGAATGGAATGGATTCGTACATAATGAGACAGCACTGCACTCACAGAATGGGAAAAAAAACGATGTCTCAAAGCATCCTTTAACAACTGAAAATCAGTGGTGCGACTCAGCTGGGTTGATTGGTAAACGAACGATGCAGGAGCACCGCTCAATTTACACCTGCAAAGGGCACCTTCCCAGTACAACCAAGATTGCTCGAAACGAACTCAACCCCAATAAAAAATTCTTCCAGTCCCGTCGTAAATTGGGACCAAAGCAATCGAGTCTACCATACGAAAATTTAAAACAGTGAAAGTTCCAACAAACAACCAAAAAAAATTAAGTCCACTGCTGTAGGCTAGGCCTACATCAAAACAACCAAACGGAAAAGAAAGGAAAAAAAATATAAAAACAATTTCAGTGCAGTGGTACCCTATTAAGTTGTTGCCCAGTATTAATCAATCAGTGGTTGTATCAGTTGGGGTTTCAGTAGTCAAGATCGATAGTATAATTCAGTGTACAAAGTGAAAAACAAAGGATTTTCGATGGGCCAAGGAGCCGACGCCCGTATGTGCGTGCCTCCAATTAACTCAACGAAGCACCAAAGTTTGAAAACACCCAAAAAAATTTGTCAAACGAAACACTACACTTTTGCCGCACAAAAAAAATATAGCGCGCATAATCGTTCACAATAATAGATGTACCATGATAATTATAATATTAATATTAATTATAATAGATGTAATAGATGTAACATGTACGGCTTCAGTGTACTCAACAATGAATACTTACCACACACAACCATGATTTCAAACAAAAGGATCGTTTAGGCCTATTGCTGTGCCGGCCGCCCAAAGTTCGTAACAAGCAACGCAACAGCAACAAAAAATTTAAAGTTAAAAAGTTAAATATAGGCCTAAAAAATTATGAGAGTTTTAATGCAAAAATTAAAGAAAGGCACTGATTTTCCCGTGTTGTCAATGCGACAAAGGCCAAAGCTGTAGGCTAACAACAAGAAAAGGATAGACTTGGTGACTCGGCAGATACTGCCATGTTGTCGACGCGCCATTAAGCCTCAACCCCCCCCCCCCATGAATTTTTAAAATGTTTTAGTGTTAATTTATACCTGAAGACGGGAGGTTGTCCTCCCGAAACGTAGTATGGTTTTATTTGTGCACGAAACTGGCTGTTACTCTATCTTAACAACAAGAAAGGAAATGCTCGCACGATTCCTTGTACACTTTACTCGAGTCTGTTGCGAAAATTAAAAGAAAATAATCGCCCTGGAAACCTGTGGCCAGCAAACCGAGCAACGATGACACAATGAACGCCTAACAATCTCTTTGTTTTACCCTTTTGTTCTGCCCGCCAGCGTCACAATTTCAGAAAAACTATACTTACCGCAACACACAATACACAAAAAAATGCAATACCCATTTCACCAAATGCCAAGTGTTCCCCGACCCGAAATCACGCACACAAAGCAACCTGATTTAATAAAAACAACTGGCAACCAAGTAGGCTACTAGAAGGCAAAACAAAAAACATTAAAAAAAAATATTTTGCGTTCGGGGTTTGGGTCGTGACTTATGCCCCAACACAAAGTCGCGCACAAATGACCAAAATTTCACCACAAGTTTACGAACACCCTGGAGCACTCTTTCCACTCTTCCAACACTACAAATACCTTAAACACACACACTTACCTATTTTTCTCCAACCTCTTACCAAACTCACAACACCTAATCTTACCTAATCTGCGCCAAAGTTGTAAGAGTCTCTGGCACTTATACGCTAATTTTCAACAAAACAACTGTGCTAAAACCTACCGCAACCAAATCCTTGTCGACTGCGCCAAAATGTAGGAGTGCCCTATTTGTCCCTCGGGAAGTAGAACAATAGAGCCCCAACACTTAAATTTATTTTTCTGGATATATCTGCTAACCTGTCCTTTCACTGGCTCACAGATTCGATAGACCTCCCGATCTAAAGTTTGGTACGATAGGCTATAGTAGCACTTTAAATTTCCCGAACATTCGTGCCGAACAGAACTCAATTTTTACCACCAATACTCCAAAAATAAAGAAAACCAACAAACCGTAAATTCCCTATTTATTTTTCACAATTTCAATATCCAAAATTTCCAAAACACAAACTCTCAACAAAATTTAGAAATCGACACAAGATCAACAATGAACTAATTAAATCTCCGAACTGTTCCTTTAACCATCAGTGTCGAATCCCAACACAAACAGTAATCACCCAAATCAACACCAATCGAAATTTCCCAACAAGTCAATCCAATCTCTCAAAAGAGCTTCCTGTATCAATTGCAAATGCACTCAATCACTCAGAATTCCTCACTAATACGCGGAATCCAAATCTCCCTGCGAAGCTGCAGATGTTGGTGCCCGGCCTGGGAGTGTCCGCACCCGGGCAACGAAGCCTACAACCGCGATACTCTCTTCAGGCCTTAAGTGTTTGCCCAAGAAAAAAAAATATACTTCTTCACTGAGAATCTTCAGAGTCCAATTTTGCCAAGATTCACCAAAAGTCACTAAAATACACCAAAATTCACCCAAACTCTCCAAAAGTTCTCTCAAAGTTCTCCAAAGTTGTCACAAAGTTCTCTCTATCCCTCAACTATACCCGAAACCGCAATCTGGCCAACTCTTAACTTTCCCTATCACCCACAACACTTGCCAACACTTTCCCACACTAACGCGAAGACAAAGGAAATCTTAACTCAGCAACTACGAAACACACAACCGATCAACCCAAGAAACTTTCACGCACTCCCTGGACGATCGTCCACCTTTCCACGCCTACACGACCTAAGGTCACATTATCCACGCTTGATTGGATCAAATTAAATTTATGCAAACGTCACAACTTCCAATTTTGGTTGAAAGGCCATTAATGTCGCACTTCCCGTGAGACGTCACTTGGTCCAATTTAATTCTCCAATCCCATTTAATCACGTCAGTGGGGTCCTTTTTTTTTGTTCTTCGACCAACCCTTCACTTTCAAGTAACCCTATCCTCTCAGAGAAAAAAAACGAAAAGTCGGGTGCGCTGGGCTCTCAGGCAGAAATCCAACTAAAAATCGATAACTCAAAAACTACATGATACATACACGTGGTTCTCATTACCAGATTTCAAATGAAACCAGCTTTCCAACGATAGGTAAAACCACAAGATTAAAATCATTTTTGCCAAAGTTGACAACGGCCTACACCAGGACATTTTCCCTGAAAAATTCCAAACTTTTTTCAACAATTTTTCGACTGAAATGCTGCGGAACTATTAGTTCTTTCTACATTGTGTTTTGAAAACACGACTTCGGCCTTTAATTTAGGGAAAAGGAGGATTTTCTTAATTTTCACCAAAATTTACCTTTAATAGCCACTAACTATGAATGGATAACTTATATAATCTTATCAAAGTATTTCGGAGGTCACTTGACCTTTAATAAACGTTAATTTTTCTGAATTCCGGTTTTTTAGGCAAAAACACAAAATTAGGCCTATAAATCGCATCTCCAACACACAAACAAACACAAGGCACAAACGTACATTGTCTAGACTATGCACAGGAAAACGCAACTTCATTATTTAAAGTGGAGAATCTTTACCAAAACCAATCTGTTTCAATTTCCGTCATTTAGTTCAGTTATCCATTGAAGACAATGGATGCGAAACCAAATCTATCTGTCAACAATAAAAAAAAATATTTTATAGGCCAATGAACAACAACTTGCCCCCATGGGGGGATAGAACGTTTCAAAATCCGGGTAATTATACCTGGTAATTACACAATCAAACTGTACCACAGGGAAGCCTAAACCGCAAAACTACAATTTTCGGTTAATTTCAATCAAATTTATGTTGTTTTTATAACTGTTAGATGTCAAATCATGAATTTCGTACACATTTCAAAGCACACAAATCGTCAAAATAGCGTCATACGTCCACATTCCATTCCAAAACGATACATTCCTATACAGTCACAATGACACAAAGATCTTCACTCAAATCTAATTTGTATGCCGTTAAATTTAGTTGATGCGCCCTTAAAAACTACACAGGGATGAAGCCAATCTGTTTGTCTACCAACTTCGAAAGCTAGTTGCGGGCGGGGCGATCGATAATTGCCAATTTTTGACCATAATAGTTGTAGTCTTTTTTAACGAGGTCGGGACTCTGTATTTTACGAAAAATACTTCTACTCTAATCCAATACAAAATATTAATACCAATGATTCCTACATAGTAGAGGTATGTGCCAAGACATCTTTGGTTCTTAATTTAGATTTTTTATAGGTTAAACCAATTCTTTTCTCTCCAAGATGTTATTATAGCAAGGCTTGTCAATCGGCACCTCCCGAGCAAAAGGAATTTAGGCTTTCTTATTTTTATTTTTCCAATATGACCACTGGTCCCTAGCAAAAGCGCCGATTGCTCTGGTGTTAAATTTGAGCATCTCATCCGCCATTTTCTTCCTGTCGGGACGCGCATCCGCTATAGCCCGGCTAACGCGTCCAGCTGTATCCATAAACTTCGTTCAAGTGCTCTTGTGACAGGCCTAATTCTTATTATTTCCTTTTAATATTCGTTGCGCCAACGCAGAATGGGAAACAGAGGCTAGGATCACATAACCATACTCCAAACCCAACATTCACTCACGAATGTTCCTCTCCAACACCTGGACCACTGCACTGTGACTGAGGTTGGCGCTAATGACCAAGCTGTCGGCGCGCCATTAAGGCTCATTCCCCCCCCCCCCCCTCCAACACCTTTCAGAATCGCTGTGGGTACAGGGAGGCTTTACTTCATTTTCAGCGCATTTCACAAGCAGTGGGGGCAAAAGTTCTTCATTAATTTTACAAGGTAAAATTTCTCGGGGCCAGCACTTTGCACTTTATCAGTAATAAGATCACGATAATAAGATCACGAGAGTGTAATTTTTTATCGATAAATTTTCTCAATCACGAGTTGCATTCTGAAGCTGAAAAAATACCGAGAGCTTGCGCGAGGTGTTTTATCAGCTTGGGAATGTAACGAGTGGTTGAGAAAATTTATCGATACTTAAAACTACGCTCGAGTTGTATTTGAAACGAGAATATACCGTCTCCTTTAAACATCACTTCAGTTTGCTTAATACGGTAGTGGCTTGTCATTAGAATTCACAATTCCTGTGTGCACGAAATGATGAAAGTGTAGAAATTGTTCCCAGATACACTTACGGGATCGTTTAGTGGTTATAGGAATGGTATATTTACCGCCGCCTTCATAAATACAGCAGTTTTGTTTCCCTAATGATCCGTCACAAATTTACCGAAACCGAAAGTAACTCGCCGTGATAGGACGAAGTAGCTTGTCAGAGCGCTTCAACCAAGGTAACGCGTTTTATTTTTAATGAAAATGTTGTTTTCTTGATATAAAATATAATATGCTCCGTAACAATACTAAGGTTTACGACAATTGTTATTCATTTATTTTGTACTACTTCCGGTTAATTCAAGTACCGTGTAATGTTTATACTACTGGAAGTTGCCTTTACCGCTAAGCTTCGAATAGTAGCGGCTATAGGCCTAACCTATGGAGAGCAGCCTAACGCACTTTGGCTACCCATCTTCTGTCACCATGGTAACCAAAGATTAAGCGAACAACTCCGGGAATTAAAATAATGTGTCATTTGTCTATCAGGTACGTCGTGTACGTTTAGAAATTGGTTTAGGCCTACCATATGCAGTTCTTTCAAATGTTCGTTATACTGCGGAAAACATGTTACCAGGCGAGTCGATGGTAAATACAAAGATGGAGGGAAGAGGCTGGCCGTTTAATCTGATAAAATACCGTGTGGTCGTTTAATCGGTGTTAAGTAGGCGTGATTGGCTGGTGACTGCCGTTTATTGGCTTCCTATTGGTTGGTTGTTGTTATAAAATTATGAACGTATATTCTCAGGCCAAAATAATTCGTAATATCATGACTTGTGAATGCTTTAATAATTCTGGATGGGAAAAAGGATATAAAAATTTCGTCATTGCAAATACATACATGGAAATGAAGTCTTGATATTTACTGCGTGTGTCGTTGTCTGCTTGAGCAAATGAGCCAAACATTTCTGTCCATCCTACACGATATCTATCGAGAGGGTTTAGATTATCCACAATATCCGATTTATTTACAAACTCACGCACTTCAGGTTGGCTCTCTTTTTTAATAATTTCCCACTGGCATTCCCACATGTTACGTACCTCATAATTTAAACCACGTAAGTATGCTTCTTCTAAAAGAGTACGTTCGTAGGCCTCCTCCATGTTCAAATGACCAAACAAAACACGCTCATAATATGAACCAAAAAGAACATTTTTGGGACCCATGAAACCGGCAACCAAGCACTTAGAAACAAACATGGTTTGCGGCATCGACACCGTCAATGCTAAGGGCGTGACATATAGTACGTTGTTCGTAGGAAGAAAGCGAACTAAGCTGTTCTATCCCGACTATATTGAAATGCCATCCAGGCTGCTTTTAATTATGTGGAATATGTGTCAAAGTCTTTGGTTGTGGATGGAGCTAACAATAAACTTGCGTACAGCGTACAGCTAGCGTACGGACTAAAAGAAGGGAATATTTGCACGAATACTTCTTGAAATTTATAAACTGCCTCTTGTAAAGTGATGACGTCACTATCGCAGTATTCGAGTATGCAATCATGGAAATTGAAAACGTTGCCGTCGTTAGTAACTTGTTCGTACCAATTCTCAAAATCCAATAAAACCTCAGGGCTTATTCTCTCTGGGTAAAATTGGCATTTATCAGGATATTCGCCGATGTATTCCAAACGATCAAGGTGGGAGAAATCGTGCGGAAAATATGATTTTTCTTTCTGTAACTTAAAAGTGTGGGCAATTATCCTTAAAGAACAATTCATGAACAGATAGAAATAAAGAAATTTGATTCTGCCAAGAGTGATTCGGTAGATTTTTAAGCCAACCATGGTTACTTTCAGTGTCAAACTGTTTTCTTCTAAAAAGTTAACACTGACTGGTGATAAAATCTCGAACCACAATGTGAATAAAGTGTTAATTTCATGTCTTCGTTTTTATAACTTGAAAAAATAAATGTCCAAAATTCGTCCCAGCTTTGCATGCCACAAAAACGATATTTACATTTATGGCAAAACTCGTAATCTTCCACATGCAGCTGTGTTTCTTCAAAACTGGGAGTTCGACAATTTATGCAGGATATATACAACAGAATAAGAATGGGGACGTGTTCTTGAATTTTGTTGCATTTGTAGTTGGTTTCATTCGTCTGTACAATTGCGGATTCGATGTCAAAAAAAAACAAAAACTTCTTCACATGGATTTGTCTTTTCGAACTCCCTGGGACGTGAAATAAAGCAGAGATGGTCTTTCGGCTTAATCATAACACGAATGGAATAATAGTACTGGTTACAATGCTTTGCCAAATGCTTTTCAAGTTTATAAATTACATAATCCTTTGCACACTCTGTATATTTTAAACACAAGTTGAAGAACAAGGCTTCTCAGTGGACAGCTTATGATTTGCAAAGCATTTTTGGCCCTCTAAAAAAACGATTGCAATCAGCATAGTGTAAATAACTAACAGGTTTGCAAAATCCTGGTTCCGACATACTGCACAATGACGTTTGCAGGTGTATTCATATTTGAAAGCCTTGAGACAGCTATCACACCAGTGTCTTTTATGTTGAAGTAAATGTGAGGCCTTGTTACGCAGGCAGAATGCTCTTGTAAGTGTAAAATTTAAATTTTCCTGTTGCTTTCTTTTCTTAGAAAAACAGGCGTGATATTTCCATTGCACATCCGGGAATCGCCGTTGCATCAGATCAATCTCGGCAAGCGTACATTTTGTATCATACGGTATTTTAGCACAACGATACATATGCTGGACGAGCGATTCTCTAACTCGATTTCTTTTGTGCAAACATTCGTAAGGTAGTTCGTTTAATTTGCCAAGAAAACTTATTCTTGCTACAAGAGACCTTAGAAAACAATTATTTTTTATACCGTTTTTCAAATGTGAGTACTGAATGCAATTTTTCCTAATTGGACCATGCCAGTTTTGTTGGGATACATCCCCCAATCGGCATTTTAACCGTAGTTATTCTCCATACAAATTCTGAGGTTAAATCAATAGTACATGCACTAAACACAAACTTGGTAATATCGTGAATTAAATTTCCTGGATGGAAATTACGAAGGTATTGAAACGGATGTAAATTACACGTTCCAACTCAGGATGGTTCAGTACTAAGCCAATTTGATCATTTTGACTTACATTTTGAAGAACAGTACTCATAATTGAAGTGATTATATTAATCAAATGATCTGTGAGCGATATGTTTCGACTTTGTAGTAGTTCTAAAGGTGGATAAAAAAGTTGAATTTGCAAATCTACTCTGTCAGCCCTAAATAAACGAACTTTCTTTGTTTTAATTGCCGCAAGTTCATAATAATCAGCAGGATTATAAACGTATAGTCTGGAGTGGTAGGCCTACGTTAGGGGGTTGGATGGGCACAAGATGTGTGGAGAGAGGACAAGGAGGGTGTGGAAGAGGGGTTGGGGTGTACTGGGAGCCCAAAAAAACGAGCTATCACTGCCACACATAGAATGAAAAGAGGTTGTATTCTTTTTTGGTTTTGAAAATTTGTTGGTAGAAGCAACCTGCCCGTAATTAATGAAATTAGGATTTCTAAAATTCGTTTCATTAGCTCCAGTATGAAAAACAGTCGTAGATTTATTGTTTTTTTTAATTGAGGTTTACTTACATCGGGACTGTCTACACCGTCTACAAAAAGACGCTCTCGCGTTTTTCCCTGGCAAAGAGGATTCGTTAATTTTTGTACTTTGCGAACGTGTTTCTACAGCTCCACCATGTTGATTGAGGTGAGGTTGGCGCTAATGACCAAGTTGTCGACACGCCATTAAGCCTAAATCCCCCCCCCCCCCATGTTGATTTACATCTGCTGCAGACGGATAATTTGGAAATTGTAATATCGAAAATCCAGGTTTTTGATTTTCATTGTACAACAGTTCATCATTGAAGGACTGGCTGGGAGGTGTGTGACTGGTGATGATTGAATGTGATATGGCGAATTAAAATTGAAACATTTAAAAATGGAAAATGGCGTATGGGTGCTTTGTCGTACAAAGGCTCGTCATTATTAAAGTTAGTAATAGGGGCTGACAGGTGACATTTGAACATGATAAGGAACATCCCTTATCTGAAATGGGACTTCAATACGTAAATTTAAAAGTGATGATGGCAGTAACTCCAAACCACTGTCAAGGTCAAAAAGCGAAATTTGACTGGATGTCACGTTATGTGATAGATTTAAATCGTCACCATCAGAAAAGCTCATTGTGAAAAGCTACACAAAAGACAACCACTGTAAAGAATGAAGTGAAATTCATTACCAAGCGATACAAACCAGTTTTTAATATTATTTTTCTACATATCGGTAATGTGTACATGGATTAGATAAGCTTAACACAAAACCACTTTCATAGCATGTGTGAGCGCTCATAGTAGGGCTGTTATGTACACAGCGTACACATACACGACCATTAAAGCACCACCAATCTAATTTTGTCTCCAAGAAGTCATCCCGTGCAGTGTCGTGTTTCACAAAATCAAGGAATTCAGATTTTGACGTTTTTACAGCTTCAAGACCGAACCTAAAACAATCTAAAGGTGGTGCAATAACTTGCTTTGTAAAAATTCACCACACAACGTCATGAACTCCTGTGGTACTGATGCACATATTGTACACATTTTGTTCTGTTTTAAAAATGTTCCTAACAGATCGTGCAAATTTTCAAAAAACACATCGTCTTGTATCATAAGGCCTGCTCCGGTTTCGACTCCAAGATGGTGTCCACGCAACAATAGGGAAACAGCTCGCGGTACGGGAACGGGTGTAACAGCTCGACCACCAAGGAGTACGGGCATGGAGGATGACGCAGGACTGACAAGGGCACAGGGTCAAATCTCTGTACCTGTATTGATGGGCTAGCACACTCGTGGTAAAGTTGTGAGGGTGGTGGAGGGGCATGATATATTGGACATCTCTTCATCTGATGATGAACCTATTTGTATCACCGCATACATGTTTTGAACACGTTTGTCACATTTAATGTTGTGCAAAATGGTTAATACTTCACACGTCGCCCTGACATCTTGCGCGTCTAAAGTCGGTACTGTGTTATACATAAATGCTTCTAAAGCAACGAGCGACAAATTTTCCCTTATGAGTGACGAAATATCACAGGGTGGAGGTTGAAACTGTAATGCTCCAAACCCGTACCGACTCCACTTTCTCCTCTAAAATCTCTTCGTGCATTTCTAAAAAAAAATTAAACTAAATAACCTTGTAACATTTTATACATCTAAATAAAGCAAAAATTACATTTAATTTAGATAATTAAATTAAAGGTAAGTAAAAATTAAATTAAAAAAGTTTATAATATTTTATGCTTCTGAATAAAACAAATTGGCCGATTTATATATAAGTTAGGGTAATTAAATCAAAGTAAAAAGTTTCAAGTGATTTAATTAAAATGATTACCTTCATCGAACATAGGCGGATACAATTCCGCCGGCTGCTATCGATGAAGAATCGTATGACATTTCAGAATATTCCATAATATTCCAAGCACAATTACGAATGAAAGTAAACGTGTTACTCCAGTGAGTCTGTGACAGGTTCAACACTATACAAGCATCGGTTGTGATTAAAAAATAATCCAACTCTTTATCCGTTTGCTGGAGTAGGACGATTTGCAAAAAGTGGGAGGAGTTTGAGATAAAGTTATGTTGCCGTGAGCTGTGAATATTTTGAATAGTGCATGTTGTGTACGGTGAAATGGTGAAATTTTTATAGCCAGAAAACGTTAGCAGTCTCACAGGATATGCCGTGTTTCCTTTTGGTGCTTGCAATATGCGTTCAAAACTGAGTATTTGTGTCACTCTATGGTCGTACTAGCATCAGTTTCCTTTTCGTCTACAACACTGTTGAGTCACAGGTAAAATACTTTTTTGGTTTAAAATATTAGATGTAATTTTAAAATACCTACATATTTCTGGTATAAAATCTTGTTTGTCGCTTGGAGTACTGCGCACACATTTTGCACATGGTGTACACTGATCGAAACACTCTGGTAAAGCTTTTGTAACCTTTTTTTTTAAATGAGAGAAGTTTAAAAATTACAAAAAAATGCAGATATTTATAAAACGCAAAGTTCATTTTTTCTTTGTGCGTGTGTATGTGTTTCACACAAGCTTGTCCAAAAAATTATACTCTTATTTTAAGTATTAACAGTGACAATTATAAGTTGGATGGCTAGCGGTTACATTAAGGTCAGCAGAGTTATTGTTTTTGTGCGCTTCACTTTGTGGCCTAGTAATATATCACGTTGTCTCGATTGTACTGCTGGGCAAAGGAAGGTAACTGCTTTATACAACGGACATGTTTTGATGGTATGTGTTTCGCGACAGTTCCAATCCTCTGTTTCGGGAGGTAGGAGATAATCCGGTTTGGCGAGGACAGCGAGCCGATCTTTCACATCCATCTTGTTTTGGTAGCCGGTATTGATTATTGAAACAGTCGAAGTGAGGAGAACGGCCTTTTTTCTCCAGGCCCACGAATCCAGATTGCATAACATCGTAGTGATCAGCCAGCGAGTCCCTCATTGATCCAAAGACCTCCGTGGCAGTTTAGCTGAAAAATTTCACCTTTCAGCTCTTTGGTAAATCCATTAACACTAGCAACGATGTTTTCTCTTAAAAGACAAGTCTGGTAGGGCATCTTCGTATTTGTTGGGAAATACTTGAAGCGGTGGGCGTGGAGCGTAAGGAATCTCCTTAAAGCCGAAATCTATTCCTGGCTCATTCCTTTGGACGTAAGACTTCTCAGGATATTTAAGGAGACGGGCTTGGAAGCTAACAGGCAATTTCATATATTTTATGATTTTCATTTATCCTGCAGCAGTCAACCTAGTACTCGTCTTCCTCCAGTAATGCTTTAGCGTGTTCTCCCATCACGCTGAATACGTGCGTGATAGACGCATACTAGAAAATCATAAATAAGCCTTGTAACTCTATAGGTTAAACATATTAGTAAAAAAATATAAAATTTTAAAATTTGAGTAGTAAAAATATTAATTAAATGTAAAATAATTTGAATTAAACTCACCATGTTAACTCTGGGTAGTTTGGGTTCCATAACAACACGTCGTAAAGGTAAGGACTCTGCTTCTTGCTTGAACGATGAAGAACAGTTAGTCGGTTTGCGGGCACGTAGTTTCCATTCTGCAACCCTTTATTTTATGTATTAGTCACATGCTCCCTCTTTCACATACATTATTGATTATTGACAGTTATTGTTTTCGTGCGGCTTCACTTCATACACTTCACTTATTGGCCTGGTAGTATATCTCGTTGTCTCGATTGTACTGCTGGGCAAAGGAAGTTAACTGCTTTATTTCATACAACGGGCAACACATTTCTTTTAGGAAGTGGGCTTGAGGGCTAAGTGGAAGACCCATCATTCTTATTCTTACATTTATTTGTCTGTTCACGTTCTTCAGTCATCGTTTGACCGTTACACTAAGCCCCACCTATTTTCCGTTAATGACGTCATCGTGTCGGTTTTGACGTCATAGTGTCACCTGCGAGGAAAGCCTCCCGTACACCCAGCCCATTCCACCCCTCCTCTCCTCCCCCTCCCCCATGCATACGTAACGGCGCATAACTTGAGGAAATAGTATGCTGTACACTACTCTTGACCGTTTCACTGGCAATAAGCTTGTTATCTTTATCTTTTCCTCTTTGGGTGCTGTTTTAACTTTTTTCTTTAGCTTTTGTGCGAGTCTTTCATATTCTTCAGCAAGTTCCATCTTTGAAAATTTTGCTAAGGGTTGGTCAGGAATTTCTATTTCATTTTCAAGTGAAGCAAGTTTTCTTTTGAAACTTTCCGATACTTTGCCCAGTTTTGTTTGTACCGCAGATGGTCTCTTTTTAGCAGCAAGCTTTCTAATTTTAGAAACAGGAGATATACCTAAGCTAGAACAAGCTGAATCTAATACCTCTATACACTGAGAAGGAAGTACAAAACTATCATCAGATTTATCACCAGTTTTCATTATTTCAGATGGACCATCTTTTATCACAAAAAGTCTTGTAGCACGTTACACATAAAACTTTTTCTGGTATGAGGTTTACTGTGCTATTCTTCTCTTTTCATAAATAATGAATTTTAATTTCCTTTAGTCCTTTAGTAATGACTTTTTATGGACATGTAGTGGGTTTGAACAAGACTTACCAAACAAGTGACTGTATATCACAAGGAACTTTGGCTCGTAGTACTTGCATATAGTTGTAACAGAATTATCTGTTCTTGAAGTAATAAGGTTTTGTTGTTCTTCACCAAGTTCACTGATCTGATCAGTTGGGGTTAATCAGGCACCGTGCCATAACCTTGCAGCTGATCTTGCTGTCTGTTGAGGAAGGTCTATCCACAGAAACACACGCAACTTTAGTGCACTGAAGACAACTTTGGTGCTCCAAACATAATTTAGGTGCAGTGAACACCAGTAGTAATACAAACGATTCTTAATTTGAAAGTCCCATAGGAAAACAAGGCATTTCGTAACCTTAATTTATGCAAAACCTGTCCGACCCCATACTATTAAGTACGTCACAGATGTTTTAGTACGCCATGATCTAATTGGTTGAGGGAAAACCGGAAGTGAACCCTGGAGAAAGGTGATTGGTT
>JAHWFP010192380.1:6037-49554 GCA_023313725.1 Lithobius niger | reverse complement strand
GAAAAGCTCATTGTGAAAAGCTACACAAAAGACAACCACTGTAAAGATGAAGTGAAATTCATTACCAAGCGATACAAACCAGTTTTTAATATTATTTTTCTACATATCGGTAACGTGTACATGGATTAGATAAGCTTCCACAAAACCTAATTCATAGCATGTGTGAGCCCTCATAGTAGGGCTGTTATGTACACAACGTACACATAAACGACCATTAAAGCACCACCAATCTAATTTTGTCTCCAAGAAGTCATCCCGTGCACTGTCGTGTTTCACAAAATCAAGGAATTCAGATGTTGACGTTTTTACAGCTTCAAGACTGAACTTAAAACAATCTAAAGGAGCAATAACTTGCTTTGTAAAAAATTCATCACACAAAGTCATGAACTCCTGTGGTCTGATGCACACATTGTACACATTTTGTTCTGTTTAAAAAGTGTTCCAAACAGATCGTGCGAATTTTCAAAAAACACATCGTCTTGTAACAAGGCTTGCTCCGGTTTCGAATCCAGGATGGTGTCCACGCAACAATAGGGAAACAGCTCGACCATCAAGGAGTACGGGCATGGAGGATGACGCAGAACTGACAAGGGCATAGGATCAAATCTCTGTACCTGTATTGATGGGCTAGCACACTCGTGGTGAAGTTGTGACGGTGGTGGAGGGGTGGAGTGGCATGATATATTGGTTCTGATGATGAACCTATTTGTATCACCTCATACATGTTTTCACACGTCACCCTGACATCTTGCGCGTCCGAACTCGGTACTGTGTTACGCATAAAAGCTTGTAAAGCATCGAGCGAAAAATTTTCCCTTATGAGTGACGAAATATAACAGGGTGGAGGTTGAAACTGTAATGCTCCAAACCCGTACCGACTCCACTTTCTCCTCTAAAATCTCTTCGTGCATTTTTCAAAAAATTAAACGAAATAACCTTGTATCATTTTATACATCTAAATAAAGCAAAAATTACATTTAATTTATATTAATTAAATTAAAGGTAAATAAAAATTAAATGAAATAAGTTTGTAACATTTTATGCTTCTGAATAAAACAAATTGGCCGATTTATATTTAAGTTAGAGTAATTAAATCAAAGTTAATGTTAAATTAAAATGATTACCTTCATCGAACATAGGCGGATACAATTCCGCTGGCTGCTATCGGTGAAGAATCGTATGACATTTCAGAATATTCCATAATATTCCAAGCACAATTACGAATGAAAGTAAACGTGTTAAGCTGAATCCAGTGAGTCTGTGACGGGTTCAACACTATACAAGCATCGGTTGTGATTAAAAACAATCTAACTCTTTATCCGTTTGCTGGAGCGGGACGATTTGCAAAAAGTAGGAGGAGTTAATATGAACATGGCTTTCTTATTGGGATAAAGAGTTATGTTGCCATGAGCTATGAATATTTTGAATAGTGCATATTGTGTATGGTGAAATGGTGAAATTTTTATAGCCAGAAAACGTTGGCAGTCTCACAGGTACGCCGTGTTTCCTTTTGATGCTTGTAATGTAAAATCTTGTATGTCACTTGGAGTACTGCGCACACATTTTACACATGGTGAACACTGATCGAAACACTCTGGTAAAGCTTTTGTAACCTATTTATCTTAAATAGAAGTTTAAAAATTACAAAAAATGCAGACATTTATAAAAACGCAATGTTAATTTTTTCTTCATGCGTGTGTGTGTGTGTTTCACATAAGCTTGTCCGAAAAATTATACTCATATTTTAAGTATTAACAGTGGCAATAATAAGTTGGATGGCTAGCGGTTACATTAACGTCAGCAGAGTTATTGTTTTTGTGCTCTTCACTTCGTCCGCTTCACTTCGTGGCCTGGTAATATATCCCGTTGTCTCGATTGTACTGCTGGGCAAAGGAAGTTAACTGCTTTATTTCATACAACGCACATGTTTTGATGGTATGTGTTTCGCGACAGTTCCAATCCTCTGTTTCGGGAGGTAGGAGATAATCCGGTTCGGCGATGACGGCTAGCCGATCTTTCACATCCATCTTGTTTTGGTAGCCGGTATGGATTATGAAACAGTCGAAGTGAGGAGAATGGCATTTTTTCCCCAGGCCCACGAATCCAGATTACATAACAACGTAGTGATCAGGCCAGCGAGTCCCTCATTGGTCCAAAGACCTCCGTGGCAGTTTAGCTGAAAAATTTCACCTTTCAGCTGTTTGGTAAATCCATTAACACTAGCAACGATGATTTCTCTTAAAAGACAAGTCTGGTAGGGTGTCTTCGTATTTGTCGGGAAATACTTGAAGCGGTGGGCGTGAAGTGTAAGGAATCTCCTTAAAGCCGAAATCTATTCCTGGCTCATTCCTTTGGGCGTAAGACTTCTTAGGATATTTAAGGAGACGGGCTTGGAAGCTAACAGGCAATTTCGTATCTTTTATGATTTTCATTTATCCTGCAGCAGTCAACCTAGTACTCGTCTTCCTCCAGTAACGCTTTAGCGTGTTCTCCCATCACGCTGAATACGTGCGTGATGGGCGCATACTAGAAAATCATAAATAAGCCTTGTAAGTCTATAGGTTAAACATATTAGTAAAAAAGTGTAAAATTTTAAAATTTGAATAGAATTAAACTCACCATGTTAACTCTGGGTAGTTTGGGTTCCATAACAACACATAGCAAAGGTAAGGACTCTGTGCTTCTTGCTTGAACGATGAAGAACAGAAAGACGGTTTGCGGGCACGTAGTTTCCATTCTGCAACCCTTTAGTTTATTTATTAGTCACATGCTCCCTCTTTCACATGCATTATTGATTATTGACAGTTATTGTTTTCGTGCGACTTCACTTAGTGGCCTGGTAGTATATCTTGTCACGATTGTACTGCTAGGCTAAGGAAGTTAACTGCTTTATTTCATACAATGGGCAACACATTTCTTTTAGGAAGTGGGCTTGAGGGTTAAGTGGAAGACCCATCATTCTTATTCTTACATTTATTTATCTGTTCACGTTCTTCAGTCATCGGTTGACTGTTAAACTAAGCCCCACCTATTTTCCGTTAATGACGTCATCGCGTCGGTTTTGACGTCATAGTGTCACCTGCGAGGAAAGCCCCGTACAGCCAGCCCAGCTCACCCCTCCTTTCCTGCCCGTCCTAATGCCTGCACATTCCATCGTTCAGTGGAACTGCCAATGTTATCGGACCCATGCAGAGGACTGCTTTTGTCGCATTGGCGATCTCTGTGCTGCTGCCTTCAGGAAACTTGCTTTAAGGCGTCGGATAATCCGGTTGTTAGGGGTTACTCTGTCTACCGTCTAGATGCAGACCCTGTGCCACGTGCACATGGTGGTGTTGCAGTGCTGGTTCAACACTCTCAGATTGCGGATTGGTCACACCCGGCTTACTCACTGTTTCCTTTTGCGGGGGGTTGACCCTCCTGAATGTTCTTGGTGTCGACGGCCACTTACGGTCCGGCACTTACTTGTTGATTGTCGCCATCTTGATGGTGTTCGTCGTCGGTTCCATCTTCCACATGACATTGCGCGTCAATTGGGCGATAAGTCTGTCCTCCTGTCCGGTGTTTTTCAATTTTTGCAGGAGGTACAGATGTATGACAAGATTTAGATTAGGGGTTTGAATAACATCTCTGTAATGTGTGGTGCAGTGGCAACCCGGACCACTGCACTGTGACTGAGGTTGGCGCTAATGACCAAGTTGTCGACGCGCCATTAAGCCTCAATCCCCCCCCCCTCAACACTCTCAGCCGCATGCCAGTGTGCCTCTGCACACTAGATTTCAGGCGGTAGCGGTTCGAGTTTCTTTTCAATTCGATATTACTGTCTGTTCGGTTTATTTACCGCCGGATGAGGTTCGCCAGCTTCCTGCCCCGTTTCTCCTGCTGGGTGACTTTAACAGCCACCACGTCCAGTGGGGAGGACCTTATACTGACAACAAGGGCAGGATCCTTGAGGAGTGGATGCAGAGGGGGTCCGTTTGCATCCTGAACGATGGAGCCATGACACACTGTAACCTGGCCACGGGCAATTGGTCAGCGGTGGACTTAGCCTTTTGCTCCCTTGCCGTCCCAGTTCACTTCACTTGGGCCTGTCACTGCCGATATGCATGGAAGCGATCACCTCCCCGTTGTGTTGTCCACGACACAAGGGGGTTCTGTGGCTTCCAGGCCAGCCCGGTGGGCGCTTAAACGTGCTGAATGGTCAGCCTTTGCTGAGGCTGCTGTATTTCAGCGTGCGGTTGAGGACTTTTCTGATGTGGATGAACTTTCCACTCATTTCGCTGACGTGGTCCTTGCTGCTGCTTTTGCTACTATCCCGCGTTCGTCCACACAGCCGCGGCGGATTCCTGTTCCGTGGTGGACGCCTGCTTGCGGGCGGGCTATTCGGGCCCGCCGGCGAGCGTTGCGTGCATTTACGGTCATCCCAACTACTGACAACTTTGTAGCCTTTAAGCGCTGTCGTGCCCGTGCCAGGTATGTCATACGTGAGGCTAGACGTGCTTCGTGGACAGCTTATGTTTCGTCGATCACGCGCTCCACACCTTCTCAGCAGGTGTGGCGGAAGGTGCGCCAGATCTCGGGGAGGAACGTGTCTACCCCGGTTTCACAGCTGAAGGTGGCGAATTCCGTGATCTCTTCTGTGCCGGATATCGCCGACGTGTCTTGCGTCTGCGTTTGCGCGGGTCTCGAGTGATAACCATTATGATCCTGGTTTCCTCAGAATAAAGCGTAGAGGAGAGGCTCACTCTCTAGACTTTCGCTCCGACGGGCTAGAGGAGTACACTTTACCGTTCACCAGGCAGGAATTTGTTTCAGCTTTGTCCAAGTCGCATGACTCCGTCCCAGGGCCTGATGATGTTCACTATCAGCTGTTGAAACATCTGCCTCTTGCCTCCCAGCAGTTCTTGTTGGAGATGTTCAACCGTGTGTGGGCAGAAGGCTCTGTTCCGGCAGCGTGGAGGACAGCAGTGGTCATCCCGATTGTGAAATCGGGCAAAGACCCTACTGCTCCTTCCAGTTATCGCCCAATCGCTCTGACTAGCTGTGTCTGTAAACTTATGGAACGGATGGTCAGTGAGAGGTTGGTCTGGGTGCTGGAATCACGCGGATTCTTATCTACGTCCCAGTGTGGCTTTCGACGTTTTCGGTCAACCATCGATCATCTGGTTGCCCTTGAATCGGATGTGAGGGAGGCTTTTCGTCTGCGTCAACATCTGGTTCAGGTTTTCTTTGACTTGGAGAAGGCTTATGATACGACCTGGCGTTATGGGATTCTCCGTAATCTCTATAACTGTGGCTTGAGGGGACAGATGCCACTGTTGCTTTCCGCTTACCTCTCAGGCCGTTCTTTTCGTGTTCGTGTCGGGGCGACTCTTTCCCGCCCGTTTGTCTTGGAGAATGGTGTGCCTCAAGGAGTTGCTATTGGGATCAACCCCATTGCTCAGCAAGCTGCTGTTCCCCAGTCATTGTTTGTCGATGACTTCGGGCTGCGCTTTCGGGCAGCTCGCATGCAGACCTGCGAGCGGCAGCTACAGCTGGCGATTAACAAAGTCCAGACCTGGGCGGTCAGTAATGGTTTCCGGTTTTCTCCGGACAAGACTGTGTGCATTCACTTTTGCCGCCAACGAACACTGCACCCAGATCCTTGCCTGTACTTGGGGCAGGGGCAGATTCCTGTTGTCCCACAGGCACGTTTCCTGGGTCTGGTGTTCGATTCCAGGTTACCTTGGCTTCCACACTTGCACCAACTTAAAGACAAGTCTTTGCGGGCACTTAACAGCTTGCGAGTTCTGTCGGGCACTTCATGGGGTGCCGATCGCACTGCCATGTTGCGCCTCTACAGAGCCCTTGTCCGCAGCAAACTTGATTATGCGTGCATGGTGTATGCTTCGGCTAGTGACTCGACTCTCCAGATGTTGGACACTGTGCATCACAGTGGCCTGCGTGTGGCGACTGGGGCATTTCGAACTTCTCCAGTGGTCAGCCTCTATGCTGAGGCCTCGGAGCCACCTTTGGCCATTCGTCGGCGGAAGCTGGCCATTCAGTATGCTGTGCGTTTACGTGCTGTGGGATCCAGTCCTGCTTGGTCCATGGTTTTGGGGCCAGACTTGCGAGTCGATAGACGCAGGGTGGGTAAGGGTGATTTCCGCGATAGGCTCCAGCAGTCCTGTCAGGAGATAGCCTTTGAAATGCCCAGCGTCTTGAGGCTTGGGGGGGATGCCAGTAGCCCCTTGGCTTGCCCCAAGTGGCATTTTCATTTTCGCTTTGGCGTCCCTCCCGAAGGGTTCCACTTTACCAGCAATGTACTTACAGGAGTTCCGGCGGCTGTGTTCTCAGTACGCCGGTTATCAGCGGCTGTTTACTGATGGGTCGAAGTCAGACGCTGGCGTGGCTTGTGCTTGTGTTTGTAAGGGAGTGACGGTTGCCCATCGCCTTCCATCAGGCTATTCTGTGTTTTCTGAAGAGCTTTTGGCTCTCGGTTTGGCGGTGGAATGGATCCTTGGCCTTCAGGGCACGCATTTCATTATCTTTAGCGATTCCATGAGTGCCCTGGAGTCCTTGGCGACTTACAATCCTCGGAACCCCTTGACACAACGTGTCCAAGCTTTGCTTTCCCGCGTGCCTGGCCAGCGGAAAACCGTGCTTTTCTGCTGGATCCCGGGCCATGTTGGGATAGGTGGAAATGAGCAAGCGGATTCTGCAGCAAAAGGGGCCCTTTCTGGCCCTCTCGGAAGGGATCTCAGCCTTGTTCCCTCGGACGCTTTTCCAACTCTGCGTCTGAGGTTACACGCTTTTTGGCAAGCCTCATGGGATGGACAGGACGGCAATAAATTACGAGCTATTAAAGGCACTGTTGAGGAATGGCACTCGGCGTGTCGCCGCAGTCGCCGTGAGGAGGTGGTGTTGGCCCGTTTGCGCATTGGTCACACTCGACTTACTCACTGTTTCCTTTTGCGGGGGGTTGACCCTCCTGAATGTTATTGGTGTCGGCGGCCACTTACGGTCCGGCACTTCCTTGTTGATTGTTGCCATCTTGATGGTGTTCGTCGTCGTTTCCATCTTCCGCATGACATTGTGCGTCAATTGGGCGATAAGTCTGTCCTCCTGTCCGGTGTTTTTCAATTTTTGCAGGAGGTACAGATGTATGACAAGATTTAGATTAGGGGTTTGAATAATATCTCTGTAATGTGTGGTGCAGTGGCAACCCGGACCACTGCACTGTGACTGAGGTTGGCGCTAATGACCAAGCTGTCGACGCGCTATTAAGCCTCATCCCCCCCCTCCTTTCCTCCCCCTCCCCCCCATGCATACGTAACTGCGTGTAACTTGAGGAAATAGTATGCCGTACACTACTCTTGACCGTTTCACTGGCAATAAGCTTATTATCTTTATCTTTTCCTCTTTGGGTGCTGTTTTAACTTTTTCCTTTACCTTTTGTACGAGTCTTTCATATTCTCCAGCAAGTTCCATCTTTGAAAAATTTGCTAAGGGTTGGTCAGGAATATCTATTTCATTTTCAAGTGAAGCTTCAAGTTTTCTTTTGAAGCTTTCTGGTACTTTGTCCAGTTTTGTTTGTACCGCAGATGGTCTCTTTTTATAAGCAAGCTTTCTAATTTTAGAAACGGGAGATATACCTAAGCTTGAACAAGCTGAATTAATACCTCTATACACTGAGAAGGAAGTACAAAACTATCATCAGCTTTATCACCAGTTTTCATTATTTCAGATGGACCCTCTTTCATCACAAAAAGTCTGTTGTAGCACGTTACACATAAAGCTTTTCCTGGTATGAGGTTTACTGTGCTATTCTTCTCTTTTCATAAATAATGAATTTTAATTTCCTTTAGTCCTTTAGAATGACTTTTTATGGACATGCAGTGGGTTTGAACAAAACTTGCCAAACAAGTGATTGTATATTACAAGGAACGTGGGCTCGTTGTACTTGCATATAGTTGTAACAGAATTATCTGTTCTTGAAGTAATAAACACCACTTTAGTGCACTAAAGACAACTTTGGTGCTCCAAACATAATTTTGATGCAGTGAACACCAGTAGTAATACAAACGATTCTTAATTTGAAAGTCCCATAGGAAAACAAGGGATTTTGTAACCTTAATTTATGCAAAACCTGTCCGACCCCATACTAAGTACCCTGTGACGTCACAGCTGTTTTAGTACGCCATGATCTAATTGGTTGAGGGAAAACCGGAAGTGAACCCTGGAAAAAGGTTGTTGGTTTCTCGTTACAAGAGTGTTGTGGTGGTGAGTTGGGATTTGCCCCCCCCCCCCCCTCAGGGACCGGCGGCGCTCTTCAAATAAAAAAAAGTAGAGGAGTGATAATCAAGGAAATCTCTACACGGCTTACCATTATTAAAAAAAAAACCATAATATTCAATAGGTTCTCATATGTTTAACATATGGATATAACCTTAAGCAGAATTTGTAAGTGTTAAAAGAGAATGTATGATTTTTTCTTTTAATTCTAGGGTAGAAGAATAATAAAGGCTAGCTCCTTTTTTTCATTCAACGAAAAAAAAGTATGCAGATTTTAAATTTATATGGCAATTACGAGAGAGGAAAACATTTCGTCTCAGGACGAGTTGAATGTAAGCAAGTCGTTAAGACTATAGTCCTACGTATGAAATGTATAATAATAGTTTGTTTATTCAGTTTAGAGATCGTTGTTCAAATACTTTCTAAATTTTCCTTATTTTTTTCCATTTGCAATCTGTTTTGATAATCTGCTGATTATTGTATTCTGAATCAATCTGAATAAATCGTGTGTGCGATGTTTTAGCTTTTAAAACTTCTTTGCATGTGTTTTCTTTACAACGCACAAAAATAATTTGTGTGTTGTGGCTGCGCTCGATATGTACGCTCTCATTAATTCTTCCAAAGGTAGGTCTTCAATACTGCGTGGAAGATCTGTATCTTCTTCACTATCATCACTCTCATCCTAGAATATAAAAAATAAGAGAAAATTATTTTTAAAATATTATGACATTTACTTCAGAGTCCTACTCGAGACTTAGTTTTTTTTTTAATAAAATTAAAAAAAAACTAAACTTCATCAATGTAGAAAGAAACTTTAATCTTGAAATAAAATACATTCTCTAAACCCTCCCCCAAAAAACCAGTATACTTGAATGAATAATACGTTCATGAAAACAAGTTAGAACACAATTCAACAACGTAGATAATTTTAAACTAAGCTTGAATGAACTTGAAATAAACTTCATTTTCTGAACCAAAAAAAAACCAATGAGCACGAGCGTAGTTTAGATTTTTTAATTTTATTTACAAATAAAAGAAGTTAGAACACTCCTTAGATACGTTGCAAACGTGAACGAAATAATGTTTTTCTTTCAGTGGAACTCAGAAAATATTTCGATAACAGCCTGAAAACACTTTGATCTTGAAATAAAACTACATTCTCTAAACTAATACAGCAAACATGAACGACACAATGTTTAGTGAACGAAGTGATTTTTTTCATTCTCTGAAACAGCGATCGTGAACGAAGCTTAGTTTTTTATTTTACTTATTTAAAAAAACGAAGATACCTTGCAAGTGCGACGGAAGAATTCTTTCCCATGGGGATGTGCGTGGCGACAACTAGGCATTTGGGATTTCACAATACAGGTTGAAAAATGGCTCAGATATACAAGTTACTCAGTGAATTCCTCTTGTAATATGGTTTGCAGCGCATTACAGTTTTTTCCCAATCTCATGGTAGAGGTTTGCTGGGCAACAACAATGTCACGAGGATAATTACTGTGAAAGCCGGTGTGACCTTAATCCTAACTCAAATTCGAGTGAGGGTTCCCCTCTAGAAACGATGCTTAAAACACCTGACATTGTCCGTTACAAAATTCAAAATTGCGGAAGTTGGGAGTGGAAGAATGGTGACAAATTTATTACTCTTTAGACGCAAGACTTTATGCTTCCAACGGCTTTCTATTTCTAACGTTGCGGTAACGTAGAATAGAGCCAAGATGCTGTCTGTTAGTGGATGCTCCCTAACTAAGTTGTCAACAGTGTAGCCGCCTAACAAGCCGTTCATTTGTTCAGCTGCACTTGTATTCACTCGACCTTATAGTATTTTCGTAAAACAGGTAGGAGTGTGACCAACACCTTTCACTTTGACACAAGCAGTTAGGTACAAAAGAATAGCCGTTGGAATAGCTGTGTGACAAACGATTTCCCCCTCTCAAGTTTTATTTTTTACGAATACTCTTTCTGTTGGTCACTCCCAGAAACAAGTTGTGTAAAAAGAAAAGGATCGTATATCCTGACGCTCATATAGGTTCCTCCCTCTTACTTCCTTCCCCTGACACGCATCGTAAAAACGGGAATGCGTGTCCTCACATATAATAAATTGTGTCAAGGGCCTTTCCAAATTCGTAAAAATGCCAGCAGCAGCCAGCGCGATGCGTAAGCAGGAAACCATTATCGGCTTTCAAACAGTTTAAACGGAACAAATAGAATGTCGAGATAAGGTACGCATTAAATGTTTGGTTTCAGAAATATAATGCCGCAAGATAAGATTTTTTTAGAAAACATGGAAAACTGCCATATTGGATATTTGGGCTAACTGGTTTAAGCAACTGAATTGACTATGGGATCATCATCATGCTCCCCAAATGGCAGGATCACATAGCACCTAACATGCTAACAATAAGCTACCGTCTTTTTTTCAGGTAACTCGGAAAGTTACGGTTTTTTGTTTTTTTGCAAAAAAGCTTATCGTAATAAGCTATCGTCTTTCTTTCAGATAACACGGAAAGTTGCCGTAAATTTTGATTTTTCTTCCTTCATTCAGCTGACTCCAAATAAACGCACAAAATGCATAAATAGAGAAGGATTCCTCAGATTTTTTGACGTGAAGCATTAGAACTGCAGTAATAAAAAATTGTACACTCAAAGAGAAGTAAGAACAACGAGAAGAAGAATTATTAGACTTAAGTTTTAATTTACAGCCCTATAACTCACTCTGCAGGGCTTTGACAAAGTGATGCGCAGCTCTGCTTCTTTTCACAAAATTTCCGCCCTGTAGAGTTTGCCGTATAGAAGCACTGGGCTTCTCCCACACACGGAAAAAGAGTAGATCACTGCCCTCGGGGTTGAGAACGGCGAACTGCCGTCGAGATGACTGGGTGGAAGGTCGGGGATGGAAAATAGCATTGAATCAGTTACAGAAAGAGGGAAACAGAGCAAGAGGGAGACAGTTTAGTTGCATAGAAATGTGGTAGTTTTTTTTAACCCATGACCGCCTGAAAAAACTTTCAGACCTTTTTTTAGAGTCCATATGGTACTCGGGTCGGTTCTCGGATTCGAACCGCCATTTTCTTGGTTTGGAGCCGACGACGCTGACCACTGGGCTGTGATTGCTCGCTTTGTTCGGGGTTCCCGGGGCCCCCTCACAAAGCTCGCGCTGGGACTTAGTTTTTCGCTGTTATACGTTGAAGGCGTACGTTCGTATCTAGGCGGCTACGGGTTAGCTGAGGGTTGAGAAAATGCGTGATTGCAACCAATAATACATACAGTGAACCTACTACCTCTTTGACTCCAAACTACTCACACCTCTTAGTATGAAGTCTCCCACATTCTTATTACAAATCAGAATGAGGGTTCAGTTAGAAAATTAATAACATTTATGCAAATAATCAAAACTTTCACATTTTCCAATAAAGCATAGCCTTTACACTTCTGCTGTACTTCTGCAGAAGGCTTCAATGGGCCAACAGCATGAAGTTAAGAAATGGTGCAGTTTTTTCATGAGCGTGTTCATAAAGTACTTTACCATTTCGTAGCATTCTGGCAGTCACGTGTATTCCAATTTTTTTTTAACTTGATGAGTGTTTTGCGCCATGGAGCATAGGGTTCCAAATCCTGATCACTGGCATGAACACCTCTTATCGGTAGGCTGTATTCCTCAATCTGCTTAGGCTTTGTGAACCACATACCATGATTTTTCCACAAAACCTGCAGTTTGTTTTGTTGTACCAACATACACATATTTTTTATCTTGCCATCTCACAATCAAAACATCACCTGTACGAACAAAACACTCTTGGTATTTTTTAAGATTGTGTTCCACTAGTTTTACAGGGACACCTCTATTTTTTCTGACTGTTTTTGTAATTAGTGTACCATGGGACAACAAAAATTTAGCTAATCATACTTACGTATACCAGTTTTCAACAATGATTTACCATCCTTGGTCTAGCAAATGGTTGACGAGATGAATAAGAATGCTTTCCGACACACTTAGCGTAGCAGAATTAAGTAAATGAGGTAGGTGATACCTGTCTTTCCCAATAGCAGCTTGAAAGTTCCAAGTGTATCCCCTACAACTAGGGGAACTAGGACACGCACAATATAGTTTGATTCTCTATTCTCTAGTTTGATGTCAAACCTTGATCGTTTCGTTTTGATGTCGACAGGTAAAGCTTTCCACAACAGTAAAGCTTCGTCAACTGCCACATTTTTCCCAGGATGAATAAACATCATGCAATTTTCACATAAAAGATTGAGGTATGGCTCAAGTCGTGTAAGTGGAGCATTTTTTCGCAGTATTTTAGTAATGATAAAAAACTGTTTCTACTCATTACTTGTGCACAAAATCATTTCGGTTCAGCTGCAGTCAGGGAAGTCGACCAATACATGGAAATGTTCGGCAATTCTGTAATTCCCATGATAAAAATAGGGGAAAAGACGTAAATTTCTTCAAGTTCAATAGTTTTCCATTTCAACCCAAACACACGTTTTTTGTGAGAAGGATTTTGACGAAAAAAATTGTTTGCACGAATGTTCATAACAGTGCACAAAAACGTTACAATCGTTTAACTAAATAAAGTTTCAAATGTATCACAGGCACTTAAAGCTACCAAATCTACAGCTGGGTGAATTTCATAGTCTGCTTGAAATTCTAGCAAGGAATTTGGTCTTTTGTCCAAAAAATTAATCCTTATCATTTACGTCACTTTCGTAACCAACGTGCTGATCTGGATCAAAATCAATTATTTAAAAACTTATTGTTTCACATAATAAACAAACCTTGAAACACTTGACTGTTTTGTGAAGTAAAGTAAACGTAAACAAGCCAGGCTACAAGCAGCTAGTAATTTCGTTTGTCTAAAGTAGCATTGTAATTTCAGAATGCTGATAGCAAAAATTGCGATAACAGTTCAATGTTATTCATTGTAAATCTACAAAGCAACAGTTTATTTCTGATATGTATTTACATACTTTTGTTGCCCTGTGACAAGTCACCGTAACCTAATGGGAAAGGACAGAACAAGTGTTGACTGCGAGAACGAGTGCTCTTTAATGCAAGTATTTATTACGTTGTCTCATTTACATATGGTCATATGATCAATAGCCAATTGCAGGGCCGTAGCCAGACCACCGCCACACACAGCACGTGCGATGGGTAAAATTGGAGCGCGATAGACATTGTTGTAACGTTAAAGTTATTTTGCATTTACATCTTGGCAGTTTCTAATGAGAAGCGGTATTTGATGCCTTTAAAGTAACGATTGTTTGAAGAACGTATTGTTCTGTTTAGAGCTGCGTCGCACCGGTTTGAACAGTGATGTCTCTCTGGTCTTCGATGCAGCCTCCTTCCCGTTGTTCGCTGTTCAACCCGCATTCCAAGGACTGTGTCTATTGGCACTGTGTTGTACACTGGCTTTGGGTGGTTAGTTTGTAAGTAGCTTTAGTTTAGGTTAGAATGAGTGTATTGCTTGAAGGCATTATTGACTCATTCAATTCAATTCGTCGGGCAGATGACCAGGAGCTGTTACTGCTCGCTAAAACCCTTTGAACCCTTTTTGGGGTAGAAATCCGTTAGGGTTAGCGCTTCCGAAGTAATCTAATCTAATCTAATCTGATCTTTAACCTATGTACTTACGATCGTCTTTGGTTCTGCCTTTAAATTGACGCAACACGCAAGAGAAGTATTTTCCTTTCTTATTTGTCGTAGTGGTAATAGCATTTTCGGAAAGTTAAGTTGCAGCAGTGCCTTACAACTGTAGCGCCAGCTTAGGAAAAAGAAAGTAACCGCTTTCCATCAGTGGTAATGGTGGGATGCCTATCTTAGCAGTTTTGTCTACGGTGTTAGCAGCATCCCTTAAGCCTACCCCCTTACAGCATATTAAATATCCAGTAAAATACGAGCTCTTCTACGACTTTTCTGGGTACTGACCAGTAAAGTGGGAGTGACTGACTACTGCAGAACTGGTGAATTCTACCAGATTTTTTTAAGATTTATTCTGACAATTTTTTTTGTTCAAAAATTCCCCCTTTCTTTGTTTTTTTTTTTAAGTAAGAGTCCCATTTTTATTGGGATCCCAAGTCCTGGATGCTCTGTGAGTAAGGCTAACTCCTAGCCAATTGGTTAACAACATAGTGTGAATACATGGTGCACAGCAGGTAAGCGAATCAGATGCACTCATAAGTACAGTACCAGGCTTTACCTATCCATCAATTGTGTGCACGAAAGGTGCCCCAAAACTACATACACTCCAATTCATTGATGTTTTCACGAAGTGGCGAAAGAGAAATTTCAGTGTTTTGAGGAAATGATCAATTAAACTTACCGTCATTTGTAAATCATCGCTAGACAAAAGTGTAACACGTAGTATCTGGATTGTTGCATGCACATAAACTCCAATCTATTCTGAAAAGTAGTCAGCCTAATGAATTGCAAAAATCATTCTATGGGGTGGTGGTGGGGGGGGGGGGGGAAGTTGATCCTATTCGTCACTTTGTAAAAAAAAATGGCCAACCATAAGCATTCGCCATACGTTCGCCAGTTCGTGAAAGTGACTGAAATAATTGAAATTCGTATTCGTCAACAGGAACCAATGATTTACACGCTAGCGCAAGTTGTTGTTACATGCTAGCGCAAGTTTAAATGTGAGTACATTGGTATTATTAAAAGGAAGCTAGTGTGGCAACTGGACATAAAATGGCCAATGATCTGGACATTTTACAACTGGAGTTATACCCGCACATAGGCTTATTAGGTCATTATATTTTGCAGTGGAAAGTTTGGGTCGTGTTGATGCAGAATACGCCTTTAATGGACGATCCATAGGGAGTTAAAAAGGTGTTGAAGTGTCATTCTTGCGGCCTTGTACCCGTCCTTCAGTTAAAGTTATTGTCGAAAATGAAGTGTCTAAGTGGGAGTTTTTGGCAAAAATGGCATCTTTGTGTTCTTTCTCCTCCCTAATCTCCATGAATTTGGTCCAGTCCACATTATTTCCCTTATCGGTTTCCTTGACACACAGGATGCATAACTCTTTGTTATATCCTTTCCAATCTAAGATATCTTCTGGAATGACTTCGTGTACTAAGAAGTTTTTTTTCCTGGCCATACATATTATGGGATATAGTTGTGGTGGAACAAACACTTCTCCCACTCGCCCTACAGCACGACTGATCAAACTGTGCATGGAGTCGCCCTCATTTTGACCATGATTTATTTCGAAGAAGTGTAACGTTATCCATATTAGAAATGTGGCACTAGCAACAAAATTCAAGAACATCGATGGTACAATAGAGTTTTTGTTCTGGCCGCTGCATCCGTCGGAAAAAAAAGGCAACTTCATTGATTTCTTCCTCGTTTTTCTCTTAAGGAAAAGTATGTAAATTTGATGCAATCTCGTTTGATCCACGACCTGCTAGTCCTTCGTGCCATAAGAAACAAAGCCCCGTTTGGCTACTGAGTTCGTAAACAATAAAGTTGCAGCATGAAAACTTAGGCTTATAAAACAGGTCGTCACGTCTGCTTATGGGTAAAAGCTTGCTGGTACAAATCGAGGGGGCGTTAACAAAGCTACTACAAAATTTCTGACCTTAACATATTTTTTTTGGTGGCCATTTAGGCCTAAATCTATCGTGGAAAAGTTGATTATTCACGTGCGTGATCTGTGTTCAATCTACCATTAACACAATGGCTCTCATTTATTCATAAATTTAGTGTATTAGATCATCCTCCGAATATGTAAACTAATTCAAAGTTAAAATTAATTTAAAATCAAAACAGACACGCGATTCACAACCAGATAACGCCAAGCAGAGTAATATCATAACGGACACGGTGGACTGGCTGTTTCAAGCGCTTACACAGTCTGGACGCGTCCACCACTTCGCGTCCACTACTGAGGCTCTACGGGTCCAGACCTACGCGTCCATTTCTGCCGTATCTTCGTCTTGGATGACAATACATATCCCTATGGTGATAAATGTCAACACACGCGTTTACTGGTGGTGAATCACGTTGTCTATTTTGAAGGTTGGTGATGGTTAAAAAGTAGTTTAAACTTTGAATTAAGTTAGATATTGGAAGGAGGATCATCTAATAAACTAAATTTGAGAATAAATGAGAAAAAGGTATATCGATTTCACTAGACTGAAAGCTTTTAGTCATTTTCACGACTGACTAAAAAAAAACGATTGGAGGGGGAGGGCGCATTAATAAAGCTACTACACGATTTCTAACTTTAAGGAATTTTTTTTTGGGGGGGGGGGGGGGTGGCGTTAGCAAAGCCAGGGCGTTCATTAGGCAATTTACGGTATTTTTAATACTTCTTACTTTTTCCTTTTCTCGACTATGTTTGTCGTAACGTTCCTGAAGTTCACTCTGATCTACAGCAGACCTACCTTCATTTCTGGCTGCATTACATAAACCGCATTGGCCCTTTTCGGTGTTTGGAACTTCAACTTTTGTTCCATGAACACTGAGTAGTGTAGAGAGCAGGAGACATGTTCATTTGGATATTCTAGTTTATAAAGTTCGTACATCTTGCTGAGCGTTAGCTTTGGTGAAAGATATTGTTGCGCACTGCTTTTACGGCAATAGTGCGACTCCATACGTGGAAATCGATCACTATGCTGTTTAACAGTGTTTCCTTTGCAAGGATTCGTGACGGCCTCTTTGGCCTTCTGACTACATAGCTCCAGTTGGCTCAACCTTTTCTAGCATACTCCTTACCTGTCTTTCCGTAATTCCACCGGTATTAAGAAACATTAACTGGCAAACATGCTGGTTCCCTCTGATTCAACCCAGGAAGGAAGTAGATAAGAGTTCTGCCTTTACGACTGTTACCACTTTACTTGCTATGCTTTAGTGGAGCAGAGCTAACATGACGTGCAATCCACTCCGTCTGATCACGAAGACTTCCAGATGCATAGAAAGAATTTAGAATATCTAAGCATCTTCCTTCATCAAATGAAGAACATTTCAAACCCCTGTCAGAGCAGCTATTGTGATCGCAGCGAGGTTTAAGTGACTTTCAGGCAGCCATGGCCTTCCCACTCTTTTCACTGATGTATGCTAAGCCAAGATTCCGTTTCTGTTTACTCTCTTTACGAATTATTTCTTTTGCTCTTTTGCTGATCTTTGTCTCTTAGCAGGTGATGGATTATGAGGATTATGCTTTTCTCTTGGCAACCCATCCACAACAAAATCTTCCAAGATCTTGAAATGTTTGTGAAATCGCTGCTGCAGCTTTACAATTTTTTTTCATATTATTATTTATACCACAGCTGTGACGTCACGCTAACTCAACGCCATGCTAAATTTCCGTTGGTTAAATCCCGTTAACCAACACCGAAAGTGTGCGTCATCGCAAAAAGTGTGGGTTATCAAGTTACCTCACACTTTTGCCGATAACCTACACTTTTGACACTTCCGGATCACGCGACCGGGAACACACACCAACGACCAAATACATCGTGAAAAAAAAAACGTAACGCAATAAAAACGCCCAAAACTTAATTACTTAAAAGGAATGAAATCCCATCCCTGCAAACTCTTATACGTCTGGCCAATATCTAAACCATTCACGCTGCGTTAACTCCCCCCCCCCCTCCCTCCACAAACTAAAATGCAATGACCTTCATTCATACCGCTACCCTATTACCTAGTTTTTAAACAATTCTCAAACTACCAATGCTCAAAATGAATCACATACCTTCCCAGAATGTCATTCTATCCCTGTAGCCTTTTATCGAAGTTCTATCACTCCGAAAAGCTTAGAAAACACAAGCGACCTGGCTAGCGTGAAATACGGCGAAACGACGCTGCGTATCCTTCCTGCCCACTCCTCCACAAACGGACGCAAACGACTCGTCGGTCTACCAACCACTCCACCCTCAGTAAACTAAAATGGAATGATCTTTAGTCTTCTTGAGAAATTTTTCACAAAACACAATCACGTTTTAATTAAATACGAATTAGCTTGACGTCCCAACCGTGATATAAATATGTTATTTATTAAGAACTATTGGTTATCGATTTTTAAACCATGGCTGCGATGATTTGGCCGCTCGACATGCAAATCGTCTCGGGGTCTTCGCCCCCTCGACGTATTTGCATGTCTCGCGGTCAAATCATCGCAGCCGTGGTTTAAAAATCGATAACCAATAGTTTTTAACCAATAACTATTACTTAAAGTACTGGACGAAGTATGCTGCATTTCTGTATGCATCAGAGTGTATGGTGCATTCTCAGAGCAAGAGTCGTCCGGGAAATGTGCATAACAACGAAGTTCCTCGCAGTCCTGTTTTGTGCATGCTGCAAAAATAACAATGTTACTGTTGTGAGCGCAGGATTTTTGGGGGTTGATAGTTGGGTCTACGTCTTCATCATCAGCTTCTGACACCACATAATCAGGATCGTTGGTATCTTCGGAATCACGGTTTGTGTCAGCAGAAAGGTTTTCTAAGTCTAAGTGAGCTTTATCATATTGACTTCCATTTTTCTGTTCGCTTTGTTATGGTTAAGGTAGAGTTTTACCTTCTTTGTTGTTACTGACTTTGCGTAGCTTAGCCAGTGGAATGTAGTCATCTGATCCACTTTCGTCACTTTTTGTAGTATTTTAGTCACGATTTCAATTATTGTTCCATCCCAAAATTGGTTTTGGGGCTCCCACCACATGGTTACCTTTGTTCCATATCTAATTTCTTCTCCATTGGGCAGACTCAGATCACGCAGACTAACAACATTTACTGTTTCATCCCTTGTCCACTTGACAAGCACGTCTGTGTCAAGATCCATTGTCTGAAAAAGTAACAAAATATTTTTTTATACCCACACAGCCAAAGGTCGTTTGATTTGAAGCCATTAACCCCTTCCACACCATATGTAAATTGTAGCAGTAAACGGAAGAAAACGTCAAAAAAGTAAAAGTGAAAGAAAAACGTTCCTAGGGAGCTAACTGTCTTAACGAAGCCTTTCTGGTTGGAGGAGATAATAAATGCATGCTATTACAGCATCTTAGTTTACTTTTTGTATTATGGTGACTATAATGCTTCCAATACCATTTGCTGCACTGTTAGAATAATTTCTGCACCATATAAAAAATCTGGATTTGCGCAGCTCACAATGGCATAGTTGGAGTGATTGGGGGGGGGGGGGGGGAATACACAGAACTACTTATCAAATCTTGAAATGTTTCCGAACAGTAAAAACCAACTCAAATCTCTGCATGGTTGCATGGGCATGATCACAGTGGGGCAGTACCACCCCTCCTTAACCTCGAATCCCCTTGTATTAAAGGCATTTTGTCACACATAAGAAAATCATACGAATCTACTATGGCACCAGCTAGCAGCAGTGATATTGTGAATCTATAGCTTGCACCCAGGTGCATGAGGACGTACCAAATTTTCATTCAATAAACCCTGGCTGCACTTGTTTTCCTGCCCTTGTTTCCCCATTAGGGAATGCTAAGTACGAAATTATTAGAGTATCAAAGGTAACCTCCCCCCCCCAAAAAAAAATGTGTTCAGTTGCCCATTTTCATCAAATGCCCCTCCCCTTTTGAAAGTCTCCTTATGCCCCTGGAATGGATGTGCTTAATAGTCAGAGAGCTTAGCTGGTCAGTTTCCCACCCTTATTATCCAATGTATGGAATAGGGCATGGCGTTTATCTGTTTCTAAAACCTGTTGTATGTTAGGCCTAATTCATAGTCTCTCAAAGCCACCAAATTCTATATTAACAAAGCTGTGCGTAGATTACAACATGCCTCTAGTTGTTAGTAGTGACTCTTGAATGATACATTTCCTTACATTTAAGTAATAGTACCTGCAAACTTGTGAAGTAATGTCAATTAGTGTTCCTTTCGCGCATAAAAAACACGTGCTACGTCAGTGATTTAGAGATTCCACCTCTTCGGAATGTGTTGCAATTCGTGACAAATCAGCTCTTCGGGCAAGCATTTGTTTTCAAGAACTGACGAATATGTAAGTAGTGTAAATATTTAGGATGCCAGAATAGAAGTAACATCACAGGTGAGCATACCAGGCCAAGTGGTCTAGAACAGTAATCCGGAAGTGACGTCACGACCCCAAGATGGCATCAGTTTCGGTTTCGGACATGTATAGATACGTTACAACACGTTATAGTTCATTTCCAAGCCACTGTGTCTCTCACACAATATCCCATAGCTTTCCCTCCTAATTTCATTTGTACACCCGTCCAAAAGAATACGAGATAAGTGTAACTTGAAGATCTTGCCCACAGCCTTGGGGAGAGTGAAATAGTCAGTAATGGAATATAATAAAGTGTGTGGACAACGAAAGAAGACCAACTACAAACTCATATATTAATGTTTATTCGAGCAACAATAATTCCAAGGTCGTATAAAGAACATACGTATTTACAAATAATGACACATTCATGGTAAGCTAAGCTATTTACAAAAAGCATTCAATGTATGTACAGAATAATAATAGTACGATAACATTCTAATAACATTGGCTAAATCATATTTACAAATCCATTCAATGTATACATATACAGAAATAAACATTAAGAGAATAATGATAGTAGGTAACGTCCTAACACCATCAGGTAAAACATGGCGTTTTGTATCAAAACAAGCGACCAACCTTTTTTGCAAGACAGTAAAAGGTTCGTGCTTAAAACTTCTAATTGATGTTTGTTCATAATAAAAGGTTTCGTGTTGACGTAAACAAGACAAATGATCATCATACGTCACATCTTTTAATACATTCTTCTGTATGCCTCTGCCAACCCTTTTTACGGACCCACCACATTCAAATGAATATATTTTCGACCGTAGTCCAACAACTTCTGAAATAGGCTTTCCACCCGTCTCGTCAGTAAAAGCACCTAGTTTTTTCTTGTTAAGCACACTGTACAAAAAATTGATCTTTAGGGTAATTACTGGTGTTGATAGATGCAATGAGCGTTCCATATCGGCGTAGATGTCAGGTGTTTCTACTTCGTACATCAAACTATCTGTATCCGTCAGTAAAAGATGACACCTGTCACTCTACCTTTCCTTCGTAAAATCCAGGTGAAAACCTAGCACCACCAGCTTGGATTATTCCAACGTGCTGAACCCACTATGGATTGGTTTGTTGAGAAGTACATGTACTTTGTGCAGTTTAAATAAAACCAGGTTAGGACTCAGTATGTTGAAATAATCCAAGGATGGTGAATTCATCAATCTCAAGGCCTTCGCCTCATTGACAGTAAAAAAATGTGTACTGGTTCTTTTCAAACTCCGTCGTAGCAGCATTCCTCTTGTTAGTATTGAAATCGATATAGGGCTTAAGCCTCACTCGTTCAGTAAACTTGATACCTTTGGTAATTCCAGCTAAAACCAGGTTTTTGTGATAACAAACATAATGCTTGCATGGACCTAAATGAGGAACAAGTTTACGAGATGAGGTGGTACTAGCTGGAGCTAGATTAGAGTTAAGTGGTTACAGCATATCTGGCGTTATTTCAATGTTTTCAGCCGCTAGGGGGTAATCGGCGTATGCATCGTGCATATTATCAGGATAGTCAAAATCAACGTGTAGCAGATACCGTGTAGTGCTATTTTCGGGTAAACTAAGTACATCCAAGGACGTCAGCTCTTCTTCAGTTAGCCACCTAAAGTTTGAATAGGGTAACGGCTTAAACAAAATCCATACAGGTTCGTCACATCGTAGTAAATAATGTAAGTAACAGTTTTAGTAGGGTCAAAATCGGGTAACAGATGATTATTCGCTTTGGCATGCCATTTGGGAATAATGGAAATCCCCCTCATATTCCTTTACTAAACAAATTGTACATATCAACGCTGGTAAGCAACTCTAAAAATTTAACTTTAGTAAGACGAAAAGCAGCTTCTTAACTTAACCTTGGTAAGGTGTAAAAATGGCAAGGGTCTAACCGATACCGCGTCATACAAATGGTTCTAAAGTGCTCGAAGCAGTCAGCTAGCAAAGCAACATCGACTAAAACGTACAAGTCGTGATAGGAACCCAACGTAGTGCAATAGGTAGCGTCCCAAACGGTATGGGCGAACGAATAATCCTTGTCCGTAATATTGCTGTTGGTTAAACGGGAATAAAAACATCCTTTGGAGGAAGCTGAGTTTCCTCAAACTTACTAAAATCAGTTGATGTTTGTTCATAATAAAAGGTTTCGTGTTGACGTAAACAAGACAAATAATTCTCATACGTCACATCTTTTAATACATTCTTCTGTATGCCTCTGCGAACCCTTTTTACGGACTCACCACGTTCACATGTACATGCCTTTCATCTTTAACAATGAGTGGTAGGAAAAAATGTGTTCCAAAATGGGGAATTCGGTTACAGTCTCTATCAAATTACCCACTCCCAGTGATAATGACAAAAATAGAAAAGAGTCCATAAATTTAAAGAGTCCAACATTGATAGCTGTATAGCGTTCCGTGTTTTGTGGTATGACAGATATGTTTTTATCACTGAAATACTTTAAACCCCTGACAATTACATGTGAGTCATAGTTTTTTTTTTAATTATGGAGTACAATTGGAATCATCTTTATACTTCTAATAAAGATTGCACTTGTCATGAGCAGCACCCCTGTAACGACCGGTAAGATGACAATGGTTACATGCCTTGTCGTTAAAGGGATTAACAAATGGTTAATCACAAATATAACAATGAGTCGCTGCAGTAAAACTGGCGTGATCATCGGCAGTATGCAACATTTGTACAATTTCAGATTTGATATACTGAATGACTTCGTATTCGTGTTCTATGGCTCTGAAAAACTACTCTATGTAGTCCTCACCCCTGTCCGCTGTACAGACGTTGCGAGTGAACTTCACCAATAGGACCTATGATAACGTAAGCAAACCCGCAAGAAACGTGGGATTGAGTGCAAGGGTAAAAGAGCACGATGGGACTGGTTGACAAGTGTTGATGAGTGCTAATATTGATTCAAAATCTGCGTTCATTACGTACGGATGGCGTAATTGTCTGTCGTAGCGTGTGAATTGCATTAAAGCCTTTTCTTTCTCAGGCATAACCTTGTGTCGGGCATAGGATCTGCACATAATCAAATGTTCGTTTAAAGAGTCAACATTTCGAAAGGGAGAAAGACAATATGGATAAACGTATCGTATTCATGGAACTAGTCAGTCAATTAAAGTCCTTGATATAGCAGTAGTGCTGCCCCCGAACCAAGAGTAGCTTCACCTCAGGGCAGTTCTCCCGTTTACTGAGATGAAGGGGAAAGATAGTTTTGTCTTCATATCCGTATAAGTAAATGACCACGTTAGTTTTTGCTTCAAATTTGTCTCTTTTGTGTGCAAGGGTGGGGAAACTGATACCCGTTAAGTTGAGAGTGTGTTCGTCCCTCGTATATAGTGTTCTATTCTGCTAGGATTATGAGGAGCTGGATAGAGCCCTGCCAAGACGGGATATATAAAGCATTTGTTATCGAAGCACTTGACGTTAACCAAGGCCTTCTTATTCGTTAAATAATCATCCAATAAAATTGTACCACACACGCCAGAGAGAGGAGTGTATTTGCCTACGTGAATGTCACATCGCTCAATTTTTGACACCGCCCAACCAGAACCGTATTGGTAGAAAATGTCCAGCTAAAGAACGATTTTAGTGATGGTGTGTAATGGAGCCTGGTACTTACGTGCCTCTCGGGTAGTGAGACAACTATACCAACTATCACGATAAAATTTATTTATCTAATACCTGTTAACCTGTTTTGTCACTGGCCACAGATTCGTTAAGACTCACGTCCTAATAATTCAATAATGGTAGGTTATTTTAGCACTGTTTTAAGTTTTCCCGAACAATCGGACCGAATAAATTACACTTCACAATACAAACCAAATTACTAAATTTTATCCAAATTTGCACAAAATTCAAAGTAATATTTTGTTGCCTAACAAGGAAATCTAAATTTATGAATTTTCTACCAAATAACCGTAAGCAAGATTTAGATTAGGGGTTTGAATAACATCTCTGTAATGTGTGGTGCAGTGGCAACCCGGACCACTGCACTGTGACTGAGGTTGGCGCTAATGACCAAGTTGTCGACGCGCCATTAAGCCTCAATCCCCCCCCCCCCCCCTAAGCAACTTCTAACACAATTTACAGCAAAATCAACAACAAAAGAGAAAAAATTTAGAAATTTAGCAATCAAAGATTTAAACCCAAAATTTAGCTTCCTTTATCAGATTGCACGCAAACCAAAACTCAGATTCCTCCGCTGACCTGTTTTTCCTTTGGCGAAGCTGCAGATTCTGCCTTCCCGGCCCGGGAGCCAACACACTTGATTGTCGAAGCCTAACACTCGCGACTATTTCTTCGGGGCCTAAAGTATTCGCCCAATAAAAAATAAACTTCTTCACTGGTGTTGTAGAAGAGTTCAAAACCACAAGAGTTCAATTGCGAATTTTGTCTTAAGTTATACGAGTTGTCAGGTTATATGAGATTACATGATTAATTAAGTCTAAATCTAATTGAGTAATTAACTACTCACTATCACTACAACTATTTATTATGTCAGAGTGGGGGGGGGGGCATTCAAGGTGACACTATACCACCACTCTCCTCCCTGAGCTGCCTCCGGGTGGGCTTCTCTGCGGCGCATGATGGCTTTCCCCATGCTTCTTGAAAGCAGCCCTCTTGCTTTCCTGCATGACACGTGCTAGCTGTTGTGCACTTATAACTTGGCAACATGCATTTTTCAATTTCTTGATTTTACAATTTTACGAGAGGGGAGGGGGAGCACCTTGGTGTTCCCGCCTATCCTCAAGGCAACAGCTTACACTTTTCCTTGGAAAAAATATCCAGATCCATTCATTTTCAGTTCACTGCAATATTTTAACTCTATTCGAACAGATTAGGCATCACCCAAGCATTGAAACAAGGGCACACTGCCCCCTTGAGAACAGCAGCACATTAATATCTCCACCTGAGATTTATCCTACCATTGTCCTCGGACAATACAATTTAGAATAACAATTCACTATATCACCTTTACACCATATTCTCTTCCTTGCTTCCTATAGGGCTCAGATACCCCCATTTCACCTTTTACAGAGCCTGGGCAGAGCGTAGATCATCTTTGTCTGGTGTTGTGACCAAAACTCGTGTAATCAGATAATGACCGGCCTAACCCTTTCGCGAATTTCGTTCATAATACTAATCCTTCACAATTCTTCACTTTGAGTCTGTTGTGTTCACATTTATTTTCTTAGACTTAAGTAACTTGACGCTTTCTCCCTCAACAAATGCTACAATAACAACAACTCATAAGGCAAGCGGACTGCCCACGCACTGCCTTCGACTTCGAGGAACGGTAGAGGGAGTCGCATTTTCCTCTTTCAGGTAACCTTTACCTGCCTCTGACCCTTTGTATACACTCTGAAAGCGCAACACTTCGGCTAGGGAAAGGTGTGGATGGGCACCAGAACTCCTATCTTTTCAGGTCTTTTACCTGCTCTGGACCTTTATTTTCTTACACTAGCTTTCAACGATATTTCCCTTGAGAATATCAATATCCGTAACTATCAGCAAAATTTTTCATCTTTCATTCCTTCGGCTAAGGTTCGGGAAAAGGTCGCTAACTCGCTCCTTTTTTCAGACATACCTATATCTGCCTTAACCCTTCGATCTTCTCATTTTTAAGCGCTGTTATGTAATTATAGGCAGGTGAATTCCTCCATTCTCTGCCATCGACTCGGGGTCGTTAAGAACGGCGTCGTTTCTCCGTGTTTTTGCAGACCTCCTGTCCGCCCCTTGACCTTAGGTCTTATTTTCTTCATTTTTCTTGAGTCACAATCGGGTTGTCTTATTTAGGTACTACCATATCCAGTTCTTCCCTTGTGAAAGGCCGGATGACATGTACAGTCTCTCCGTGCTTCCTCCAATCTGGAATATCACTAGACTTTTCATATGTCCTTCCCTGGCTTTGATAAGCAGCCAGTATCGGTCCACTGCCTAGTTTCCAAAAATTTGTTCGCAATCGCATTCGGGGTTTGTGAGACGCAAGTTTATCTGATCTAAATCGATCTGCAGAAGGGATGTATGGCTCCTGAGTTTCAGCCTCAACTCTTTTTGCTTCAGGTTCACCAAACAACCAGGTTTCATAACGATTCAAGTAAGTACTACTTCGGGACGAAGTTGCACTTGTGCGAGAATGGGTTATTTCAGTCCTGGTATCTGATTCAAGAGCGCTTGAGATCGCATCTTTATCACTTGAATTGCTCTCACCACTGTTTTCCTTACTGTTTGCATTACTACTGGGACAAGTTGAAGTAGGTGTTGATATCGATATATGGCCATCAGTTGGGGGAGGGGACCCTGAGCAAGTTTTCTCTGGCACAAATGGTCTCCTCATATATCTCCTACGAGTTTCTGGAATCCTTTCAGCCATATGGGGTGGAATTCGAATAAGCCTCTCCATTCCTCCCTTATCGGAAGGACGGGTAAGTAAGTATTTTGGGCGGTCCCCAACCTTTTCTGCGGTTTTAACAACTTTGTTGGGTTGCTCTTCACTGTCGGTAGTGGGCAATGAGTCCGCAGAGTACCCGTCTACCGCACGATTACTTCACATATCACAATGATGTTCATGAACCACAAAATCAGCCTTTTGGTTGGTACTTGGATGGGATTCCATATTATTGTCACCAGAATAATGGGATGGATTCTTTAGTTGAGCCAAAGGTATGTCGTCCTCGGAACTAAAGTCATCGTCACTCGGCTCTTCAATGGGTGGAGTTAGAGGTCTAGCTTGGCCAAGAATTCGGCTGCGAGTTTGACTTTTCTCACTAGAAGACTCTGAACTCTCAGATGAAGAGGGAGAGGGAGGTTCCTCATAGGAAAAGCGGGATCTCTGACGTAAATGCTCTGACTATCGTCGCACCGGGATCGGAGACCGGGGAGGAACATTCCTCAATCGTCATCATCGCACTCATAGATGTCCCTCAAACTGTCTCTATCCTTTTTTCGTTTTCCACTCCCGGAATTCTCTTCTTCTGAATCAGAAGAGGGGGAGGTTATCTCAAGTTGCGCGAAAGGCTTCCGCGCAATATAAGGTTTCAAACGGTCCATGTGCAAAATTTGTGGAATCAGTTTCCTACGGTTCAGCTTCAAGATTTCATAATTTTACCTTCTAAGAACACGGAAGGGTCCTGATCATAAACGAGCCAGTTTCTTGACCTTCTTCTTTCCCACTGAGGGGTTATAGAGCATGAGCAAGTCTCCTTCAGAAATCCTAGGCACCTTTCCCTTTACATTACTTTGCTCAACTCTTTTTTCTGCTGCTTCTTGTAAGCAGTGCTTTGCCTGATCAAAAGCACAATTCATCTTCTTTACTAGTTCTTGTTTATATCCACTCGGATCTGGGGCTACATCTGGAGGGCTAGTGAGTACAGTATGCGGGAGTAGAGGATCCCAGCCATACAAAAGAAAATGAGGTGCCTCATCCAGAGTAGAATGCATAGCATTCCGATAAGCCATCAAAGCCAGAGGTAAGTACTCATCCCAGTCCGTTTGACCTTGATTTACATAATAAGACAATGTCCGGGATAGGCTTTGTATCTGTCTTTCGCTCACTCCATCACACTGTGGATGAAAGGCGGTCGTTCTGATCTTCTTTGTGCCCAATAATGCACGTACTTCTCTAAAAAGAGCGCTGTTATATTGGCTTCCTTAATCAGATAGCAGTCGGACTGACGAACCGTACCGACATACACCTGAGCTACTGTTTCAGCTGTTATATTGGGGATAGCGAATCCCTCAGGGTATCGAGTCAGGAAGTCTATGTACATAATCACATATCTATTTCCACGAAGTGTAAGTCGGAAGGGCCCAACAATATCTGTTGCCACAAACATAAAAGGACGAGATGGAATGGGCGTCGTCCCTATCGGAGCATGACGGCTAATGGGGCGTTTCTCCTGACATTTCTGACATGATTCAAAGTAGTGCTTGATGTCAGTGTACATTCTTATCCAATAATAATTATTGACCACATTCTGTAGAAACGTTTCAAAGCCCAAATGTCCAGAAAATGAGGCATCATGACATGCCTCTAACACTGTTTTCTTCAAAAAAGAAGGGATCACTAACTGTTGGGTTAACCGTGTAAATGGTTTACTTTCAGGTGGCAAGGTATATTTGTACAGAAGTTGGTTACTGCACTCGATGAAAAATTGACTAAGTGGAACTGATTTCAACAATATCGTGTCACAAGGGATACCCAGCAGATGGTCTCTAATTGCTCGTGTAAATGGATCATGTTGCTGTTGTTACAGGACTTGACGGGGAGTCAAACCTGCGAGATCCACCAGATTCAATAGTCCAGCTTCAGTCCTGTCCCCAAAGGGAGGTTCAAGGTCGAAATTCCTTTGTACCTGAGCACAAAAGGGTTTAGCTAACGGCTTTTTCCCTCTTTCTCTTTCTACTACTGCCTTGTAGTTGTTAGGGACCGACCTAATATCAAGGAGCAGTCCTAGCGAACTAAAGCCCAAATCACTAGATTCCTCTGTCAAGGGTTCCATAGGGGCCCTACTGAAAGGATCACTCCGGTTCTTTATACCTTTTCTGTACTTGACTTCAAAATCATAACCCTGTATGGCCAATGCCCACCTAGCAACCATAGCGGATGGGCTAGGTTTCTGTAACACGTAAGAGAGAGCCTGGCAGTCTATTTCAAGCTTGAAATGACGGCCTAATAAGTAGTACTTGAACTTTTTCAGGGCAAACACAATTGCTAAAGCTTCTCTCTGCACTGATGAATATTTCTGTTCGCTTTCCTTTAATTTTCGGGAAGCATAAGCCACAGGTTGTAGCTTCCCTTCCTCATTCTTCTGTAGAATTGTTCCTGCCAAGCCAATCAGGCTGGCATCAGTCACGCAATAGAATACCTCTGTAAATACTGGTGTACGCAAACAGGGTTTTTTCGTAAGTAACTCTTTCAGTTGTTTGAACGATTCCTCGCATTCCTCGGCCCAAACAAAGTCTTTGTTGTCTTTCTTTGTCAATTCTGTCAATGGAGCCATTAGGGTTGATGCGTGGGGGATAAATCTTCGATAAAAACCTACCAAGCCATTGAATGCTTGGACGCCTTTAACTGTAGTGGGTCGTGGGAACCTCTCCATGGCCTCAATTTTGTTATCCGCAGGGAAAATATTTCCCGGAGTTTAAGATATGCCCAAGAAACTTTACTTTCTGTGTAAAAAAACAGACATTTGTTGGGTTTAGCTGTTAACCCAACTTGTTCCAGACGGGTCAAAATGGCATCCACTATTACAAGATGCTCGTCAAAAGTAGGGGTGTAGGCCAAGATGTCATCGAAAAAAATCAACCACGTGATTTGGTGGAAGGCCTTCCAAGGCCCGGCCAATAGCTGTGCAAAACACATTGGGGACAAATTTGAGTCCCATAGGGGCTCTAGTAAATTCCCACTGTTCAGAAAATCTTCCTCTACATGAGAATGCTGTAATATGTCTGTCTTCTTCTGCCAATGACAGCTGAAAAAATGCTGATCCCAAATCAATACTGGAAAACCAAGCAGCATCACCCACTGCGTTTATTAGGGCTTCCGCCCGGGGTATGGGTGATTGAGCAGCTGGAATTTTTTTATTGACAGATCGAAAATCGATAACAAGGTGAAATGTTCCATCAGGTTTCTTCACAAGCAAACAAGGGGAGTTATAGGCTGACGCAGTTTTTTCTATTATTCCTGCACTCTCAAGGGCTTCTAATTGTTCTCTCATTATAGCGTCTAATGCCTGTGGCACAGGGTAGGCCTTATATGTAGGCTCAGAATCAATCAGTGGAATACGCATTTCCATGAAGTCAGTATAGCCAATTTCACTCATATCTTGTGCAGTGCAAAAGCTGCAGGATGTTGTTTTAGCAAATTTTCGACCCTTTCTTTCTGTTCACTGTCAAGGTGATCTAGTTTAAATAACGACAAATCAAGGGGTCTTGTCATTCTTTTCAGCCTAGCCGTTTCTGCAGCAAAAGGTATCTTAACAGGTTGCAATCGCTCGACAGCGCTCGCTGGCCAATTTGTAGACCAGATCCAAGCCTAAGTGGCTCATCTGATCTATTTGTAACAATAGCGCTGACTTGGCAGTCCCTTTCAGACGTCACAATAGAGTCTACCAACCTAAATGGGGTCTTCAATCCAGATTGATGAGATGTTCAATCAAATATTCTGCCTCATCGGGGGAACCAGATACTTCCAATTTAGCCACACAACTGCTGTGAGGTGGTAACTGTATGGCCTCACTCAGGCACACCCGCAGGCAGTTTATTTTTGCCTCTGAAACTGTTGCTGTTACGTTGGACACTATTTCAGAAATATACATTTTCGGATCAACCATTTTATAGCGGGTACTGTATAATTCTCTTTGGGGAGCATAATAATAATTCCCAACTCTGTTATTGCTGACAGGCCCAAAATGGTGTCATGATTCTCAGGCAAAGCTCCCTTTGGTATATAGTAGGGGAGCATCACATGTGCTTTGTCCAAATCAGCGTCTAGTAGATATTTCCCATCCAGGGGGTAAATCGCATTTGAAACTGTCCTTGCCTGTATGTTGGTATGCTTTTAACTAATTTCCACACTGGGAATTTGCTAGTTTCAGCAACATTGGTTTGCTCATAGTATTTACACTGGCTCCACTATCTATGAGAAATCGCACCTCTATTCCGTTCATAGAGCCAATGACAATGGGCAACATGGTTCAGGGGAGAACATCTCTCTGAGCTCATATGAGTAGCGGTTTTAACTTGTCCGTGTTTTACATCTTCGGGTTTTGACTATCGGTTTAATTTGTGTTGGTTCTTGTTGGATATTCTCAGGGCCATCTTCCATCTTGATGGTGTTCGTCGTCGTTTCCAACTTCCGCATGACATTGCGCGTCAGTTGTGCGATAAGTCTGTCCTCTTGTCCGGTGTTTTTCAATTTTTGCAGGAGGTACAGATGCATGACGAGATTTAGATTAGGGGTTTGAATAACATCTCTGTAATGTGTGGTGCAGTGGCAACCCGGACCACTGCTCTGTGACTGAGGTTGGCGCTAATGACCAAGTTGTCGACGCCGGACCACTGCACTTGACTGAGGTTGGTGCTAATGACCAAGTTGTCGACGCGCCATTAAGCCTCAATCCCCCCCCCCATCTTCCATGTATGCAACATCTCTACTGGGAGCCCTGGGAGTTCAAAGGACCTGTCTCGCCATATTTGTCCTCGTATGACTCGGGTTCGAAACCATACTCAGCTTGAACATAATGTTGGGGCTGTTGCACAGGTACCCATAGTCTTCTTTCGGTATTGGCAGGTTGTTGCCAGCGTTGGTTTCCAGTTTCGCTCATATTTGGGTCTCGAACAAAAACTCTTTTTATTTTCTGGAGGGGGGTAGGGTCCCAACCACGAGGGCCTTTGGGGGCACTGGGCAGCTAGACGTCCCTCTCGGTTACACAGATAGCAAGGGCCCAACGGGCGTCGTTGAATAGATGGGTTTGAATACTCTCCTGGCCTTTCATATCTAGTTGGTCTCTCAACAATCTGTCCGGAGGGGGTCCCACTTCACTTCGGGGGCCTATAGGGACTCCTCCATGATTTAAATTTCCTCTCATCTCTTTTCACTCGGTCTAGTCTCTGTTCTATTTTCTCAAATAGCTTTGCGCAGGGGTCTTGAGAAGGAGTAGTTGTAGCGGTGGCCACCACCGGATCACCTGTGCTAGTGGGAGGGGGAGGAGGGGGCGATCTCAAACTAGCCAATTTCTCCATCACCTGTTAGGAATTTTCTGTAGCCTTCTCTCTCTCAGTTTGAACTCTATCGTTTTGTTGCTGTAGCTTATCAATTCTTTCTAATACCATCTTTGCAAGGATGTCGCTTCCCTGCTCCACAGCCGTGACATGCTTGCTATCATCCTGTAAGTCCTTCGTTACTTTCTTCACATGAGCACCGCGTGGTCGGTCGGCCATAATCAACAACGCATCTTCCTCCAAGACCGCGTATTGGATAGCGTCTTTAAGATTCTGTGGATTTTTAGATATTACCAGGTGTCTTATGGTTGCTTTTAAGCTCTTTATAAACTGCACCAGAATAAGTTTGTCCTAAGCTGGCTTGTCAAGACCAACAATCTTGCGCCCAACCTTTTCAATTCTGATGGAATACTGTCTAGCGCCTTCTTTCTCCTTTTGGGTCATTTCTAAAAACTGGGCAAGCGCAACTCCAGTAGGTCTCTCAGGCTTAAAATGGTTTACCAATACAGCCTTAACATCAGCTAGGACAGCCAACGCCCTGGTTGCTTCACTGTCACGGAGAAATTGTGCCGCTTCATCCCTAAGCTTGCCTTTAGCCACCGTGAGTTTGCTTTCCTCCGGCCAGTTAGCTAGGGTAGCAATGTTGTCAATTGCATCAAAGAACTCATCTATTCCGACTCGAGTCTCACCTCCGTTATAAGTAGGTATCAATTGCAACCATACGGAAAGTCCTTGGGCTGCCATGGTGATGGTCTAACAATCAAGTCAAATCACAGGGTCTGATAATCGGCGGTATGAATGGGCACTGTAGCTGTGGCGCTACGCAGCTTTGATCGGCAGACAATAAGCACCTCTTTCTCAGACCAACCTTCCAATTCCGCTGTCTTCTCAAGTAGCCCAAAGAAAAATTAAATTCCTCTCCACCACCAACACCGTAATAGAAGGGAGCAGATCTAGGTGGTATAGAATGGAACAATGGACCCATACGCTTTCAACAATAGGGAATGTGTTGGACAAGTTTTGCTAAGATGTTAAGTACATTTTTCCCTAAATATATTAAAAAATCGGAGGTATAATGCGGCTTCCAAAGCTGCCAAATCTTCACTGGTAAGCAAAGTCGGGTCGTCCAATACAAAAATGGCAGCCCAATCCAGTAATTTGGATCAGCACACAATGCACAGTTCCAGTTCAGACCAACCAACAAGCCTTCCAACTGCTCTAATGGCGTCAAAGAAGGAAACAAAAAAGTCTACACCTTCAGTACCATTCAGAAAAGGGATCGACTGATAAAGATCGTTCTTGTTTTCAGGTAGTCTGAAATCATAAACAATTGTTCGAAAACGGCTGGTCATTTGAATACAACAAGTTTTATTCGAGCAGATAGAAACCGTGTCGTAGTGCACTTTTCAATGACTGAAAATCAGGAGTATCCCTCAGCTGGATCAAGTTATACATGTATAAGGAAGCAGGACCATCCAACTTGCACCGGCAAAGGGAACAAGTCACTCTCTGAGAAACCAAAACTTCGGGCGGTTACCTCCACCTGGTAAAGAAATTCCTCCAAATATAATCGACTCTCAACCCCAGTGAAAATAGGGACGGCGTGTATGCGGCCAACCATATGAGATAGAATTCACCAACCCAAAAATTGATATCTCAAACCAGTTTTCAAAACCTGCAAATTGTCTGTATGCCACAAAATATTGTAATCGTAAACAAGCAAGGCAGGAAGGCCCCTCAGTTTACACCTACAAATAGCACACTTTTGAGCCTCGGTCCAATCTAGGGCTAGTTCTGTTGTTTCCAGTTTGTTAAAAAAGGATTCAAAATAGGGGGCACCTCCGGTACCGTCGTAATAAGGGATCGACCTTATAGCTTCCACAATACCAGTCGCAGACATAAACGAAGGTTGTCAAAGATCGATGTAAATTATTTTCACTTACCTGGCCTTGGGAATGACGGTCGCTCCCTTGTTTCCTCTGTTTCTTTGCCTAACTCTTTCGATGTAATGGCGTAGGGCCGTTTCAAGGGTGCCAAAATGTACACAGTCCTTGAAAACTGCGGAATTCAGGAGGCACAATACTACAATACCTCTCAATTTTAATTAAAAAACCAAACACTTCAGTTTGGTTCTATAAACACCACACTGCTGTCGTGATCCCAGCCCCTCGAAATTGCAACACTTCGTATTGCGTCAATAAAGGAAGCCTCTCCCTCTGAACCAGAGAAAATAGGGATAGCCTGATAAACTTCTATGTCGCTCCAAGGTATCCAAGCCCCACGCACAATAGTGCGCCACAATATTCCGTTTGGAATTCCTCCCAGTTTCATTAATAGAATAAATTCAAATAATGAGGGATAAAACAATCCCTTAGTGCTTCTACAAGGATTTCAACATTTTTTAGTTGTGCACAAATGTGGGTTCCAGGAAACGAAAAAATAGGCATGTCCCACCAAACGAGATCGAGCAAACAAGCACTGCTGGGAAGCTGTCCAACCAGCGAACCGGGCAGAATGATAAACGGCGTTTGCAAAATTATCTAATTCTGGAAAACCACCACGCCCAGTAAAAAGAGGCAGTTCTGCTACAGTACTTGATTTGAAGGGGGTTTCATAAACTAATAAGTTTATGGACTTCTAACAAAGCTCAATTAAAGATGACAGCCAATCTCAATAATTTGTGCACAGTGACAAGCACAAGGAAAACCAAATGGGAAATTACACAAAAACAAAGCAAGGTTACCAATATGATGAGCAAAAGGGAAGGAGGTCCCAAGGACATCCAACACTAACTTCAAGGACTGAGCTCGATTTTCTGCTGTAAACGAGGAAATAAAAATGATGTCTCAATTTAGTCCTTAAAATTAAGAGGTCCGTGACACATGCGACTTCAGGTGTCGTTTCAGCGAAAATTTTTGCTGCACCTCTCAACCTAGAGCGTCCTAATTCACACTTTTCAATTTCGTTTAGACCCAAATCGTTAGCAGCTTCCTCCACTGCTTCAATGAATTTAGTAAGGGAGGACGACTCACCTGTGCGGTCGAAGGTAGGGAGGAACAGAGGAAACTCCGAACAAAATTTAAAATCCAAAATTTTCCAGCCAACAAGCGGAAAATGAGGGGGTGCGGGGAGCGTTAATGAATGATAAATTCCCAAACAAGGGGAAAAACCAAAAGGAGTAATAGTGAATACACCGGGTCGGATTCCCAATTTTCCTCAACCTCCGGTGTGTAATCCAAGTCCTCACCAAAATCCCCCAAATGATCAAAAAATTCCAACCTTGTAGCAGTATATCAGTACAGTAATCGCACTCGTAATGTTCCTGGTTTCCGCCTTGAAACTCCCAATTTAGGTCGTGACGACAGCAGAAACAAGGGAATTCGCCCTCTCGCCAGTAAGAGTCTATCCTCCCACAGGTGTATCTTCTGGAGCTCTGGCTCCTCCCCAAACAACGGCATCTGGAAGTAAGGCTCAGGCTGGGGTACCTGTTTTCTACAAACGTACCAGTGTAAGGCGTATTCTTTCCTAAGCACTGACCTACCACACCCTGGACAATCTATAAGATTGTTATCAAACTCAGCCAACAGCCAGGACGGGTTACACTCGAGAGATGCCATACAGTAAGTCTGTAGACTCCCTGGCTGATACACCTGGGTCTGTTGACCCGCAATTGTAACTACCTGTGGGTGATCAAGAGCGTCCCCCTGTCGCGACGGCAACATACATGTGATACAATGCACAAAATCCACCAAAAAAAATAATAAAATGAATCAAAACAAAGCAACAACAACAAAAAATATAAAAAAAATAAAATATTCCCACTGGGTCACAAGTCAATACACCACCCACAAACTAATTAGTCAAGGGAACAAACTCTTCCTCGACCGTCGCCAGCAACAAAGCGATATCGGTGGTGTTTGACAAGGATCGAGAAGCTCTCACAAACCTTCGAGCACTGTGGTATAACTTGTCTCGGCAGATATCACACTGTAAACCAGCGTCCCAACCGGCAAATCTAGCAGTGCGCTCGAATGCAAGTTTGAACCACTCAAATTCACCAGTTCCTCTATCACCAGTAAATGACGGAAGCTCACGGAAAAGCTGTTCAGTTGTGGGCGGTTTCATGGGGTGTGGCCCAGAACAAAGCAAACACATTTTTACACAATAAAACAATCACAGAAGTATTCATCCTTAACACATAACTACTTCAAATAAATTAAAAAAAAACAACTGGTAACGATATACCAGAAGGCAAGGTATTTAAAAAAAATATATATAAAAAAATTTATTTGCGTTCGGGGTTCAAGCCGTGACTTCTGCCCGAACACAAATCGCACACCAAACAGCCAAATCACACAAATTTATGAACACTGGGGAACACCTTTTTAACACTGCAAATATTTTTCAACACTCACCTTTTGCATACACACTTTGCCTGATACCTTGCCAAACTCACGAAAAATTTTTGCAAAAAATCGTGCTTTTAACCTTAACCTAATTGAAAATCATTGTCGACTGCTACAAATGTAATGGAGCCCGGTACTTGCGTGCCTCTCGGGAATTGGGACAACTATACCAACTATCACAATAAAATTTATTTATCTAATACCTGTTAACCTGTTTTGTTACTGGCCACAGATTCGTGAAGACTCACGTCCTAATAATTCAATACGGTAGGTTATTTTAGCACTGTTTTAAGTTTTCCCGAACAATCGGGCCAAATAAATTACACTTCAAAAAAAAATAATAAGCAAACGATTAAATTCCAGTTAATTTATTAACAAATTATGATTTATCAATACAATCCAAATTACTAAATTTTATCCAAATTCGCACAAAATTCAAAGTATTATTTTGTTCCCTAACAAGGAAATCTAAATTTATGAATTTTCTACCAAATAACCTTAAGACAATTTACAGCAAAGTCAACAACAAAAGAGAAAAAAAAATCTCCCTAACAAATTATTTCAAAAATTCCCAGAAATTTAGCAATCAAAGATTTAAACCCAAAATTTAGCTTCCTGTATCAGATTGCACGCAAACCAAAACTCAGATTCCTCCACTGACCTGTTTTTCCTTTGGCGAAGCTGTAGATCCTGCCTTCCCGGCCCGGGAGCCAACATACTTTAGTGTCGAAGCCTAACACTCGCGACTATTTCTTCGGGGCCTAAAGTATTCACCTAATAAAAAATAAACTTCTTCACTGATGTTGTAGAAGAGTTCAAAACTCCGAGAGTTCAATTGCGAATTTTGTCAAAGTCCAAAAGTCACTGCTAAAGTTCGAGTTCTGCTAACGCACAAAGTTCTTTCCTACACACGCGATATCTCAATGAGATCCAATCTCAATCCGACTTCAAACTTCCTAACTCACGAGAACAAAGAAAGGCGATTTCGGCTAAGCTGAGATAACGGGAGAAGACGTCCAAACGGTCCAAGAAACTTCGACACACTTCCGCTCACGATAGTCAAAACTCGCGGCTCGGATGCCCAACTCATTCATGCTCACGCGTCCTAAGGGTCACTTTTTCTATGTCTGATTGGGCCAAATTAATGGCGAGATGTATGACGAGATTTAGATTGGGGGTTTGAATAATATCTCTGTAATGTGTGGTGCAGTGGCAACCCGGACCGCTGCACTGTGACTGAGGTTGGCGCTAAAGACCAAGCTATCGACGCGCCATTAAGCCTCAATCCCCCCCCCCCCAAATTAATTTTATGCAAACGTCACATCTCCCAAATTTGGTCAAAAAGCTATTAATGTCATCACTTCCAGTGTGATGAAATGGGTCTTCCTCTTCATTCTCCAATCCTAATTTATGACGTCATCGGGTCTAAGTTTCGAATTTCATTAGAGTTTCGTTTTACCCTTCTTTTTTGGCGCTCTGACCAACCTTTTGCTTCTTTCAACCGTGTCCCCCTCGCGCGTGGAGACAAAAAAAGTCAAGTGCGGGCTTGGCTCTCGGGCGGAGAAAACAAAGAATAATCTATTAAAATCGATAACTCAAAAACTATACATGATACAAACACGTGGTTTTAACCACCAAATTTCAAATGAAACCAGCTTTCTAACGATATGTAATACCACAATATCAAAATCATTTTTGCCAAAGTTGATACAACAGTCTATTAATAGGACATTTTCCCTTTAAATTCAAAGTCTTTTAAACAAATTTTTCTACCAAAATATTGCGGAACTGTAGTTCTACTCCATTGTGTTTCGGAAGTACAATTTTAATTTAGGGAAATTATTCATCTGTAATTAAATTTTAATCAATTTTGCTAGTCACTAACTATGAATGGGTAACTCGTACAATATATTGTCAAACTATTTCGGAGGTCATTCGACCTTTAATAAACATTAATTTGTAATAAATTCCAGTTTTTTGGGCAAAACGCAAAATTAGACCTATAAATCGCATCTCCAAAATACAAACAAGCACAAGGCACAAATATACACAATCTAGACCATGCAAGAGAGAACGAGGCCCGGAGAGAGTCAGAGGGGAGGGGGGGGTGCAGACCTGCGATCTGGACCAATTTCGTGGAATTGGTGAGGGGTGTACTAGGAAGGGATGGGAGGTGTGGGTAGTAGGGGTCATTGAACTACGATATGGACCATTTTCTATTGAAATTCGGAGAAGAGAGGGGTGTTGTTTGAATTGTAACGACTGGACACCTCCCGTTGTGTTTGTAATTAGGTTCTTATTGTTTGATCTTCTTGTGGGGAACACCACCTCTGTTGGAATTGTAGAGTCTTTTTATTGTTTACATTTTTGGAATTTTGCGGCTCCTTTGTCCTCCACCTTGGAGGAATGTATTGTTTAAATAGTCTACTTTCCTTTGTAGTGGTTACTTTACGACATAGGGTGTAGAGGGAGCTATTGTTCGATTGGCAGTGAACAAGTAATAGGCCTCATTTATTGTTTGTTGAAAACCCTTTGGCACTCCTCTCCATTATTGTATGGTCCCCACTTGAAGACATATCTCCCTTTATATTCTGTTTACTCTACTTAGCACTCCACAAGTTAACTATGTAGCACCCCCTAGTCTAAAAATCATGCTGAACACCATTCACTTCTAATGTTACTGAAAAATACTTAATTGATTTTTTTTTTTTTTTTTTGTTTTTTTTTTTTTGTTTAACTATTTTTTTTGGCTTTTGTTTAACTATTATATTTTATTTTACTATTTATGTTTTTTTTTTATTTATTTTTTTTTTTATTTCACATCACATCACAATCTTTATTTTCACAACTGGCGGATTTTCGTGCGTATGTTACAACACCTTCTTGCCTCCCTTAGAAACCTGTACATGGTAAAGTCCCCACTTTGCTCCTCCACAATATCCAATACGTCTTTACGCTGTCCGTCTAGTCTTCCAAACTATTCCGGGGTGCATCCATGCCGGACCAAAATCGTTCTTCCTTGGGCAATGGTTGATTCGTAGCGTAGCAGCTAAGTGGCAGTAGTTTTGTGGCACGGGCAGGTCTTGCAGTCCGCTGGGAAGTTAGACTCTGGTAGGAGGACTGCGGCACCATCTTCGCTTAGCAGCTGTACTGTAGATAGTGATGCTGCTTCTTCTGGCGATAATAACAATGATATGTCGACGAAGAGAGAGTCTTGGATTGCTAAGCCAGTTACGTAGTTAATGATCGATTCGGTCAGGTCGGTAATGAACTGAAGAATCTCACTGACCGTATCCTTCTTCTCCTCCGTTGTTAGTTCAGCGAAATTACGTAATTTCACCACTGTCACTTTTTTTATCTTTCGTATTTGGTGATCGCAGACTTCATCGTGTAAAATCGGGCAGCCACAGATACAAGATTGTAGTTCAGACATGGTGATTGCTGATCTGACTGTTTGCGTTTCTATCTAGCCTGAACTCGACCCTACAAGGTTAGGGATGGTCAACCATTTCTATTGGTTACTTTCACTCCTTTTCTTCTATACACTGGCCATCTTACAACAAAGGCGCTGTCTCAGGAGTGGCTATCTGCGGCAGACAATACCGTATTCTCACTTTCAAGAGTGAAGGAAAGAGGCAAAACGCACCCTTTTTCGCAAATGTTTCTTTATAACCTTATTTGCTAACATTATTTAATACTTTCAAATTGCGGTTAAAAGACATAACATGGAATGTAAAATGAGAGAGAAAACGAAAGCATAAATACATACTAGAAGATTTAAAAATACGACACAATGTTTTAACACGTTGAAAAAGAAAGGAAAAAAAAATGTAACCACAGAGTTGCAGATACAACAGTTTTAATCTAGTTGGGAATAATCGTGAATTTGTAGTGTACTAGAAAAAAGTTAAAAAAATTTTCTTGACTAGAAAACAACTTGGGTGTTCTTTTTTCACCGTACCCCATTTCTTAAAGGGTTTCTACCTGGAAAAGAAAGTGTGTAGGGAACGATCTGGTTTTAACTGGCTACATTTCGCTGGGAAAAAAGAGTGGAGGTCTTGTTCCACGTACCCTATTTCGTAAATGTATTACCTAGGAAAGAAGGTTCGAACCGCTTTTAACTGGATATACAAAATAATGTATAGTGCCAGCGTGTTCTGGCACTGGAGGAGGAACATGAAATACGGGAAACTGACATCGAAATTTACTTGAGGAAAAAGCTGTATGATGCTGCAGGGTTCTGTGTTTTCTAGACATCCATTTCGGATTCCCTCAAATCCATTATTGTATTTGACGTAATGAGAGCTAATGAATTTTTCAACGAATTTGTAATACCCACTTCCGGGCAGCTCAGGCAACTGTGTTGCTGATGCCTGGTGGCAACGTTTTATATACATTTCATCATAGAAAAATGTATTGTATAAATCGTCCACATGAAACAGAACTGTGAACAGATGTACCAAGACAAGCGACACCGTTGAATCGGGCAGGAACTTTTCTTGCACATTCGGTGGCTGCTTTCCTATTTCTTTCTTCGGCGTGGGCATCAAATTCAGACTGTGTCATTCCTAGACAATCGTCTAATACAGGTTGAGTGTCCTCAACAGAAATAAATCTTCCATCAGCCAGTGCCTCATTTAAGCTAAACATTACACGTTCCACGATGTGGCTTTTCGAGTCTCTTGGCGCGTAATGAAGGTTCAGGTCCTTCAACATGAACATCTCAGCCTGAATTGGACAAGCTTTTCAGTGGTTCCGACTCCAGGTCCAGCATCGCTAGTTTGTATGTCTAATGGACGATGAGCAGGAACATTTTTCTTGATGCCTTTATAGATGAACACAAAACTTTTACCGCAGTTGAAAAGTTAATGAAGTCATTTTCTGAAATCTTTTGTTCAGCATACTCTATATTTATCAAAACAGTTTTTAAATGCTCAGCTATCAACTAATTGTCTATATTAATTTCACCAACTATGTCGATTCGTCTCTTCAGTGTTTTTAATCTCAGTAAATCTCTGGCCAAGTGTTCTTGGCCCTCTTTTGAGTAATTTTCTTCAACAGACATCAGTTCATATTGCATACTGTCTGGCAAAAACTGTAAGCTGATTGAATACATATCATTCCCCCAGTTAGATGATGTACTTCCGTAGATGTACTTTGGCTTGCAGGTGACTTGAATTGTTCCGTCTTTTAATGCATACGAGTCTGAGTTGATTCAATTTATTTTCTTCCCTATCGTTGATCATAAGGCAAACACCAGTGTGGCGGGCACACGACCACAGAATGACTCGGGAGGCCAAATATGGTTCAATCAAGTGGTTCCCAAGTACTCTGTTGCTCACTTTTGTTGAGTGGGCTGGTCGGACACGTACGAGGCTTCGAGGCCAAGCACTTTTGGCTCTTCTATTCCCCGTACGAAATGTCTAGTTACTCGTTGTTGGTATAAGGTTTCAGTACACCACGTTAGTGGTGTTCTGTCCCTTTAAGACCTGAGTGTGTGCCTCCACACATTCCAGGAATGAGTCCTTGGCGTTCGCCCGAGCTCTCTTATATACCAGCTCGACCGACCGCTGGCTAGGCAAGCGGGAAAGCAAAGCTTGAACACGTTGAATGTTATTGGTGTCGACGGCCGCTTACGGTCCGGCACTTACTTGTTGATTGTCGCCATCTTGATGGTGTTCGTCGTCGTTTCCATCTTCCGAATGACATTGCGCGTCAGTTGGGCGATAAGTCTGTCCTCCTGTCCGGTGTTTTTCAATTTTTGCAGGAGGTACAGATGTATGACAAGATTTAGATTAGGGGTTTGAATAACGTCTCTGTAATGTGTGGTGCAGTGGCAACCCGGACTACTGCACTGTGACTGAGGTTGGTGCTAATGACCAAGTTGTCGACACACCATTAAGCCTCAATCCCCCCCCCTCGACCGACCGCCGTCAGAATCACGCCTGGTTGTGCAATAGTGGTGCAACACCTGGGAGAAGCCTCCCTAAGCTTCCCTGCACTGCGCGAGGTTGGGGTCCTAGTGAGCCCCAACCTTGTAGCGGGTCGTGGCGCATTGGCCACCATTTGACCCCGCTACACCAGGAGCAACATAGCCTACAGTCTCAGCAAAATCATATGCAGGCAACTGAAACTGGCAGTTTTTGTCGCTGAGTTGAGTTGGTACATGAGGTGGTCTACTGAACCCTTCAAAATGTAGGCTTTGTCATCTATAGCTCTCCTTATTGTGTTTGTTTTATACATTCGTGCAGTGGATTTGGAAAACACCAACCTTGTGCAATTTTTCACATGAGCTCGATACTTGCGTTGTGGCCAGTGTTATTTTGCAGGTAATTTTTTGTTTTCTGATACCAAGATTTTTTTTTACCTTAACTGCGAGCGGAGTTTTTTTTTCCAGAAAGAACTGATCCAAGATATTTATTTTAAAATTCTTCTGGCCCCCTCCCCCTCAAAATAAAATGGTCCGTCCCTAAGTCGGGGACGTAGTAAGAGGGGGTTTGCATTCTCCAAAATAGATTTCCCCCCTCCCCCTCCCTGCTTGCATGTACAGCGTAAACAAGGCATCTCTTGATTTCTTCTGTAGTATAGAAATTTTGGAGGAAAATCAGATCGTTACGTATTTGTTCAAGTGTTGTGCACATATCCACGTTGGGGGCTTGAGAGTGTTAAATATACGATTAAACACACTGTATGAAACATTCAATGACTTGTCTTACATGCGGTTATAAACTGCACAAGTTTCTGCAGCTTTCAAGTCTCTAGGTTAGAACAGCCTAACACTTTTATTACTATCATAGTGATTCTCTGTGGAGTTTCAATTTACCTAGAACTCTTGACATTTTTTACATATTAATAGACTTGTAGGACAACCTGTCGCCACCTCTTCTTTTTTGGGGGCTGCAACCAGTCACAAAATAGTGCACAACATTCCGCAAACTCGTTTCCTTAATCGGTTTTAGTGCTGCCAGCTCATTTCTCAAACGAAGCTGGTATCCTACAGCAAGAACCCGGTTTATCTTACAACTTTGATATGCGTCAATAAAAAACTATCCTTA
>JAHWFP010192379.1:0-36632 GCA_023313725.1 Lithobius niger | reverse complement strand
GCTTCAGGCAGTAACCTAAACAACCGAACAAACTCTGGTCGCCAAGCTTGGTTCCTGAGGGGTAACTGGGGGGATTGGGGGCCAACACCATGCTAACACTGCAAACGAATCGACTATCGACCAATCAGAAACGAGATAGAAACAAGGGGGAAGCCGTTGCATTTATTTGCTGTGTCAGGTGGATGAATTTATATTACGTTTGGTGTTATAATTCTACTAATAAAATTTCAGAGATTAGTGATTTCATCTTCAACGTATCTTAACAGCAAGTACGTAAACAAACTCCTGTTTGCTGTTCAAAAAATACTGTTTGTAGTTTATTGGTGTCACCTGAATGAGCATCGATACGATGACGAATAGTTCTAGTGACAATTTTGGGTTAAAATGATACTAATTCATGACGTGTAGAAGCAACAAGTTACTTTTGCTTGATCCAGCCTGGCCAATTTTCGAAGGCACCCCAGGAGTGCCAGGGTTGACTATTTTGAGTTACTCCATGATCCAAGAGAAACCTGAGTAACTCAATTGGAGTCAATTTCGAAGGTACCCCTGAAAATGTGCAAATTGCTAAAAAGCCTATGTACTGTAGCACATTTAAAAATTCCCAACCTGATAATTTGTGAATAACAGCATTGGTTGTTTGAACAAATGTTGGGGAGACCATGTTGCCCCAGATAGCCCCTCCACAGCAAGTCCAGTGTCCGCTGAGATGACTAGATACTTTAGAAACTCAGTTTATTTCGGGACTAATCATTGCATTGCTGCACGTAGGCAGCCATCTTTTGAATGCCTGAAGCCTGTTGGCACGAGTGGAAGTGACAGAAGACCAATTGTGTGGAGGTGAGTTGGCACCGTGGGCTCGGCAACCTCACACATTCCCGCCTCTCCCAGAAAAAGTGCAGTCTGTCACTTCAAGGCCAACAGCACGGGTAAATCTTAATGCTTAGTTACATTACATCTGTTTCATCGGTATACATCAACATAAAAAAGTTTGTGACAAAATGAAATTCTCATGAAATGTTACGAAACATGCTCGCGCACATGCGCTGAAATGCCTGCATTGTGCCCGATTCATGCAAATCCAAGCGACTTTAAGCGCTGAGGAGTTTCTGCACCCAAAAGGGGAGCCTTAGTTCGTAGAAAGAGGTGTGCCCCAAAGGTGCGGCTTAGTCCATCTGCACTAACACACTGTGATGGTAACACCCAGACCAAGCGGCATAGTCCGTGAAATCCAACCCCGAAGGTGCGACTTAGCCCCTTCGTGGTGCACTACACTGTACTAATTGCTGAGCTGTTCACCCTGGAGATTGCTTCGATGCTTCACTTGTGTACCATGATGGTTTCATCGTTTCTCTTGCCTCCGGTCCCCTGATGGAGAGTTCGGCGTTCATGTGAGTCTTAGTTGCAGAAAAGTTGGACTAGCAGGTCCCGACGTACACACAATTTTAATTCTATAAGCGTCCACGTCATTTGCAGTCATTCAAGGGGTCCAAAAGTGATGTCTCGCTCAACGTAATGATGCTCTCCGATCTGTACTTTTATCTAGTCATTTCAGAAACTGTCCTTGGCTGGGAAACCTTTCCGATCTGTTCTCCCTTGCTAGCCGCGGTTGTTTCCTTCCCGTCTACAGCCTGAACGTCCATTCCACTCAATCCTTAAGAATCCGGGAAGGAGCTGCAGATGAAAAGAAGACACAGTTATTAAGGTGCGCTGAAACTTTCCTCGTTCTGCCACATCACGTGCTTTCCCTTCATTCTGAGGTGACCGGTTGGTTTTCAGTCAACTTCCTTGACAGAGTCAGATTCACGCTCAAGAGTCTGAGGACCCAAGTTGTCAGATCCATTCTGAGCCGGTTTGAGTCTGACTTGTTGTCAGGGTGGGTTAGTCTTCATCGCTTTCCTCACCGTTCTCCTGACTGGTTTGCCCTGGTGATCAGATCCCAGTATGGTTTGATGTTTTTCACGATGTTGGTTTCGAGATCTGCTGCGTGGTTGACTGATACTACTGTGGAGGTAAATGGACTGCTCGTTTTGTGGATCCTATACGGTGCCTTGAAGACAGGCTCCAACCTTTTGGCGATCACCTTCTCCGCATTTGACAGGCTATGGTTCCGAACCTCGACAAGTTCCCAAACTTGGTAGTTGACCTGCCTGTGTTTAACGTCAAAGGTGATTTCCAATGACTGTGCTGTGCTGCCTCCGTGAGTTGAGCTGAAGCCAAGTCGTTTGCTCTTTACATATCCTTCTGCACGTGTTCGACGTACTCGTGTTGGCATTCCAACTCGGATGTTTAGTAGGCTGAGAAAATTGAGAGGCATTCTTGGGTCAACTAGGTTCATCAAGTAGTATGGAGTTTTCCCTGTGCTAATGTGAGGAGAGGTGTTCGTGGCGTACACCAGCGTACGTAAGAGAAGACCCTAGATAGTTTCGTGGTCTTGCAAAAATTCTCCGATGCAGCCTTTCATGGTTTTACATGTCCTCACAGTTATGTAAAATTGCGGATGGTAAGCGGTCGTCCGGTGGTGCTCGACACTGTCTTAAGTAGCAGGTTAGTGAAGACATTCAAAACGAATACTGCTCCGTTGATGTGAAATACCCACTGTTCGGGAGCCAACTCTTGCTGGGAGGACCCTTTTGCCCCGAATAGCTCCTCCCCAGTAAGTCAAGGGTCCGCTGAGATGACTTGAGACTTCAGAAACTCAGTTTATTTCAGGACCATTCGCAGGTAGCCATCATTTGGGAATCTGACCCTGAATGACTTACCGGTTTGTGTGCAGGCTCTAATGGATGTGAGAGAAGGCCAACTGTGTGAGGTTGGAGCCGTGAGCTCGGCAAGATCACACAAAATTAGATAACTTATGTATATCGGCCTAGCAAATTCTGAACTACCAAATATTAGTAAAAACTACCAAAATTGTCAGTAGAAATACCAAAATCATTCGTATAAATTACCTAATTGGTAAGCAAACCTAGACAATTACGACACTAAACAAATCTTGGACCACAAGATCAACAATTATAGGAGACTCAAATGTGCGAAATTTGCCACATTAAATCTGTCACACTTACATGTCCCGGCCTGATTGTTGAGGAACTGCCTTCTAAATTACCAGAGCTGTTAAAGTTAAGTATCCATAATGGAGGCTTTGTGATATGTACAGGGACGAATAATATAAGTAAATTACCCCCAGAATTGCTTTGTATCTGTCTGACTTTGTACGGCGCTTAAGAGTGTATGTCCAGCCACCCATATTACTATTGTCGGATTGTTCCCAAGGTTGGGACAAGAAAATAAGGAGCTGGACCTGTTGGTAATGCACACTAACAATCTTATTAGGAGGGTGTGTGTCAACCAGAACTTTTCATTTGTATCAATGGATTGTGAAATCATGAATGACTACACTCTTCTTGCTAGAGAAAGTTGCATCTCACTGCACGGGGAAAGGTTGTGCTTCAGCATATGCTGGAGTCGATGCATGCTCCATCGGAAAACCATTCAATGTAATTGGGGACACCTACTATGTGAAGCCTATTAAGGTGGGCAGTTTTTCAACGAGAGGTTTTTTTTATCACGTGCCTTTTTTAATGCGAGAAGTGTTGTCAGAAATATTGGTAGTTTAATGCCATGATTGAAAGCGACTGTTATGATATAATCTTTATTGTGGAGACATGGCTCCACTGTGGTTTCTCAAATGCAATGGTGGTGGACCAAAACAAGTACGGGGTTGCAAGACGGGACCGTGGCAGCGGGTTGTTGATTTTGCATAGGGTGGATTACCAGTGGTTTTGGTGGATGTTGAGTCAATGGTTGAGGGACTAGTTATTACAATGCCCAAGTTAAACATTTCATTTATCCTTTGCTATCTTGCTGACAGTAGAGTGGACGAAGCAGTGATAAATGTCTGCAGTTTTATAACAAAACCTTTAAATGGTAAACACTCTAATGTAGTTCATGGCGACTTCAACCAGTCCACCATTGACTGGGAACTAAATTGTGCTAGTGACTCACACCATTGACTTTTTCTTGATCTTATGGCCCCTTTGGGGCTTACACAGCTTGTTGATCGGCCCACATGCGAGAAAAATATTCTTGATCTGGTCTTCAGAGATGATGATAGACTTCTTTTTGAACTGGTTGTGGGACCTCATTTTGGCCATAGTGATCATTGCGTTATCTCCTTCAAACTTAATTTTAGCAATTTAAATGAGTTGAAACCACTGTCGTCAGACACAACCACCCAAAGTAAGATAGATTACCTGGAACTTACGGCTTCACTACATATGGTGGAGTGGGATGATCTTATTTTTACGGCTAATCAAAATATTTTTAACACCAGGAGTTGTTTTTTGGAGATCATAAATAACCATTTAAGTTTCTGTAGAATACCTGTGGAAAAGCCTCGAACTCAAAATAGCACTATTTTTTTTATTAAGTTAAGAAATAGAAAACTTAAACTTTGGAAACGATTTAAAATTAACCGTAGTGAAGATGCTCTTAGGGAAAACAACATTATTAGAAGAAATTATTCAGACTCTGTTGAGGAGTGGCACAAGAAAAGGGGAAAAACATGTCATCATGAGAGGAAACACTTCATCCCTCTTCAAATTCTATTGTAAAAAAAAAAACCCAGTCTGTCCGATCCTTACCACCTTTTAATGGCCCAAGCGGCTTCTTGGTTGATAACCTGGAAAAGGCTGAGTTACTAAGTAGTATCTTCGCATCAAATAGCATCCGTGATGATGGTAACCAAAATTTACCATTGCCACAGAATCAATGTACGCAAAACAGTAGTGAAAGTTTTTTTTTTTTACCCAGTCAGTCGTTATCTCAGCAATAACAAAACTGAAACCTAGTACTTCATGCGGTCCTGATGGCCTTTCAGCATTCCTAAATCTAAAATCTCTATTTGATCCTTTGATCAAGGACTACTTCTCGAACAGTGGAAAACGGCTATTGTTATACCACTCTTTAAGAAGGGTTCACCATCAAACCCAGAATGTAGATGAACTGGTAGAACTCTTTCCGTCGCCATTAATATCCTCCATATTTACTGACAAATGATCTAATTTGACACATGGAGATTCAAAAGTGTCAGCCCGACGCCCCCCCCCCCACCATGGGGGGGGGTCATCATGGCTGTCGGCATCCAAAAGTACATACGTCAAGGTGAGAATCCCTAGATTACACACTAATTTGATTACCATAATTACGAGCCCCCATCAATATGTAGTGGGTGAGATAGCACGGAAAAAACGGGTAACCTCCCCCTCCAAACACTCACCTAGACATTCTCGGGAAAACCCTTGCTTGGTACTACAGGCGACGTCTCTCTCCGTGACAGCCCATAGACGACTTGACCACAGTGACATGGTGACCTAGATTAAACTGAAACGGATGGATTGTGGCTGTTATCCACACTGTCCCAACGAGAGTGTGGCTCTTTACCGATGTCACGAAAGGCAACACTCAGGGAGAGTTATCAAATCTAAAGATATGAACAAGTTTTTCAAATTTGTCACTGCTGGACGGGGCAAGGATTGTAAGATTAAGTCTATGAATTCAAAGGGATTCACTTTTACTGACCTGTTGACATTGCCGAAGTTCTTAATTCCAAGTTTTCTTCAGTTTTTGGGATAGATTCAAACACCTGCAGTGTATATGGGCCTATGGCCGAAGTGCAAATTGATTATCAATGATTTTAAAGCTGCTGTAGATTCAAAGTAGGCTACTGCTCTGATGGGTTGTCACCTCAGATCCTGAGGCACTGTGCAGAATCACTTGCAATGCCTTTCTGCACTATTTTTAGCGAGTCGTTGCAAACAGCTATAGTCGCTGATTGCTGGAAACTTGCAAACATTGTCCCTCTTTTCAAAAAGGTGAGACTTGATGACCCCGAGAACTACAGACTAATCAGCCTTGTAGCCGTTATCTCCAAAGATTGTGAAAAAGTCGTCTTATCAACTGCTTGTCGATGAATGCAGTGAGCTTGGTTTCCTTGATGACACGCAGCATGGCTTCACCAAAGGACGGTCATGCCTTACTAATCTGCTAACTACTCGCAACGCATGGACTGCTGCAGTGGACAAGCGGACTTCCAACTGCTATGATTTTTCTCAATTTTAGCCAAGATTTTGACACGGCACCTCATTCCAAGTTGATTAATGCTCTTGTGTGCCTTGGCATCAGCGTTAATCTCACAAGGTGGATCAGTAATTATCTTCCGGGAAGGAGGCAATATGTGATAAGAGGAGCCTTACTCCGGTTGGAGCAATGTTACTTCTGGTGTGCCTCAGGGATCTGTGCTTGGCCCATTCTTTTTTGTTTGTCGCCGACATGCGCAACAACACTTCGAGCGGTTTGGAGAAGTATGGTGATGACACCAAAATGCACAGAGCCATTAAAACGTTATCCGATGCTATGTTTTACAAGAGGATTTCGACAAAGTTGTGCAATGATGTGACGAAGTGGGGATGATCCTAAATCCACACAAGTGCTACGTCATGCCCATTGGCCAAAACAACCCACAGCATCTGTACTGCCATCGCAGTAAGCCACTTACTGTGGTTAGCACTATTAAAGACTTGGGAGCAATCATATCATATGATTTGAGTGTTTCAGATCACGTTAATGCCGCTGTCGCCAAGGCAAATAGATTCATTGGCTTCATAAAAAGACGTGCGCTACTTGGATGCTGCCTCCGACGGAGCCATTTATAAATTCTATGTGCGCCCTCTGACAGAACATTGCATTCAGGCTTGACGACCATGGATAATTAAAGATATAAGTCGTCTTAAACCCAACACAGGACAACTAAGCTTGTACCACATTTTCAGGGGCTGTCATACTACGAAAGACCATGAAGACTTGGTCTCACTTCAGTTACTGAAAGCTGGACACGAGGCAACAATATTTTGATCTGTCAGATCCTTCAAGGAAATCAGGAAGGATCTGAGTGTTTTCTTTACCCCTTCAGAAATTGGCCAAGAGTCACATCAGGTTGTAAGTGCTACGTAATGACTTTGCACATCGAGTTATTAACTCGTGGAATGCTTTTCCGGCAAACGCGGTTAGTGCTGGAACTGTGAACTTGTTCAAGGCTGCTGTGGACAAGTTCAATGCTGCTAAAGGCCGAATTTGAAGTTCGATTTCTTACGCTGCTACGAGTCCTTGGCTCTGTGGTTTATTTGTGTACCGTAAATCGCCTATTAAACGCCCATGGGCGGCTAAAATTAATTCGATAAAAAAGTGGAGGGGCATTAACAAAGCTACTACAAGATTTCTGACCTGAACGTGTGATGCGTGTTATACGCATGTGTTGACATTTAATCACCATAGTTATTTATTGTCGTCCAAGACAGAGGTTTCAGCAGAAATGGACGCGTAGGTCTAGACCCGTGGAGCCCCAGTAGTGGACGCGAAGTGGTGGATGCGTCCACACTGAGTAAGCACTTGAAACATCTGGTCCACCGCGTCCGTTATGACGTTATTCTGGTTTGCGTGTTCCGGTCGTAAATCGCGTCTGTTTTGAAGGTTTGTGATGGTTAAAAATTAGTTTTAATTTTGAATGATACTGGAAGGAGGATGATCTAATAAATTAAATTTGAGAATAAATGAGAAAAAGGTACAGCGTTTTCACTAGACTGAATCCATATTACGCACATCAATGATAAATCGCATAGGCCTAATATTGCCGGTTTTTCCGCGATTACAAATGCTCCCGTGAATCGTGTTGAATAAAATGTTGATTTAGTTAAATTCATGAATCTTTTCGTTAATTTTGCTGCAGAAGAACCCAAGATTTAAAGGGATAATACGTTGATTTCCTTAAACGTTTGACGCTTTTAGTCAATTTTGCGATTGACTAAAAACAAAAAAAACTATTGGTGAGGGGGGGGGGTTAATAAAGCTACATGATTTCTGGCCCTGAGGTATTTTTTTTGGGGGGGTGGGGGGGGGGCGTTAGCAAAGCCGGGGCGTTTATTAGGCGATTTACGGTATTATTATTAGATACATGGCGGCGCCCCTTCGACTTGGGACGTGGCGACTTTGTCACACGACAACAACTTTCCCATCTCTCGTGCTCTATGGGGACTTGGAGTCAGCAAACATCTAAGTCTAGGGCCTTGCGATGTGGTGACGTCAGCTTAATTGGTAGCATGTGCATGTTAACAGTTCAGTCTGAATAAATATAATTTGCGTATTAATACAAATACGTCCAAATTTGTATTTCTATTATTATAGTCCTTCCTACATGGAGCCCCGTGTCCTGGGCCACACCAGGCTAGAAATGCCAACGAACATTCTGGATGAATATCTTCCTTTTCTCAGGCCACTCCAGAGCCAGAATTCCAGATGGACTCGAGAGGGGAGGCCGGGCGGATAATGGTAATGTATATTTTCATTTAGGCAACAAAAACAAACTTCAACCAGGTACCCCTGGAAAGTTTTAGTTTTTAGTTGCCTGTCTTATTATTAGCAATGGGAGGGACCAAGATTGCCGAGTATGCCGCGAGACGGCGACCCCAGAATCCAAGATTCAGTGAACTGACTATCGTCCCGACGGAAGATGAGTTATGTGAAGAAGCCTGTGGGTCAACATAGTGCCCGGTGAAGATGAGTTGGGAATCGATAGAAGCACCGAGAACAGGAAGACGGTCGTGTTCTGGGTCAGAGGAACGATTGAAGTGCATAAGAGAAATGAAAAAAAAACCATTACCTCTAATGCATTGATGAACGTGCGATTCCGGACGATGGTGACAGAGACGGCACGTCTTGACTGGTAGTAGGGCTGTATACTGGAAAGAACCAGTTTGGTTAAGTGTGGGACCGGCGTGGTAACGGGGAGAACGGTGCAGCAGCCGCAAGAACGTACGCGACAAATGGTCGTATGGCTTGAAACGGAGAACAGGCTGTGAGGGGTTCGTAGTCGCCACCGGTTGGCCGCAGTCACCGGTTTGAAGAATTATCCGATGTGTTGGTAAAAGATGAAGTTCACAAAGACCTGGATAACGGATGAAAAGGTCATGCAGAAAGAGACTTGAGGACCCAGTACCGCAGTGGGTCATAGAAGATAGCTATTTGAAGATTTGAAGAACTGTGGGACAGAATTGAGTTATAGCTGTAAGTTTGCCGCGCTCCCAGCCGAAGCCATGGTGCCAGAGGAGAGAAGGATAATTTTGCTAGGTAATACCAATCGGAAATTCCTAGGATCTTTTACATGTCAAAATCGACATGAGCACGAGGCATCACAAGGGCCTTCTCTTGAGTTATAGCAGCCATTGACTGGAAAACTAGATGATAGACGCATTTTTCGGGCAAATGGTGGTCGCAGAGGCCCCGGTTGCACAACGCAATGGAAAATATCCAGAGTTTAGAAGAGAAAGGAACTATTGAGGCAGGGCTCGGAAGCCGAGCGCCATCCCTGTGGCCTTGCATTGACAGTCCACAGATAGAAGGGGAATGACGGATGGTGTGGAACAGGGAACGAGTCCCCTGTCCCTGTCCACAACGAGCAGAATATCATGCCAACTTTCGGAAAACGGCAACATAACGAGCAGTTCCCAATCATGAAGCATGTTAGCTGTTACGAAAGACTTAGAGGTTGAGTTTAGAAATTAGTTTCAGGGCAAAGCCTGGAAAGGGAAGAAGGGTTGAAGTGTTACCATCTGTTAGGAGAGGGAAGCATGACGAAGTGTTACATAAAACACTAATTTTCGCTAATGGTTTTTCGTATAACTTTTCAAAATTTTTGGGGCAAATTCTTTTAGCTAGGCCTAAATTGTTTTTCGGACTTCAGTTTACAACTTGAAATTGGTATCGTTTTTACAAAATTACTGGTAATAAGTATTAAGTACAGCCATGGTACAGCTTATAGAAATGAATTCCAAAAAAATGTATACAATTTGTTGGGAGCGGAGAGTAAGAAAATGTTAACGTATTTTCAGATGGGGGGGGGGGGGGCTTATGCCAAGTGTTACACTGGTGTTACAAAGATGGGGGGGAGTCTCACTTGCTAGAAAAAAGTGTTACGTAATTTATGAATGCTCCCTTAACTGTGAATTATGTTGGGAGTTTGGAAGAGTTATGATCAATTAAACTAAATTTGTGATTAAATGAGAACAAAGGCACTGTGTTAATGCTAGACTGAGTAAGTGAATATCATAACAATGGACAACTTTTCCATGATGAATAAATGCTCCCTATGGACAGAAATACATTTAGAATATGGGTTATGCTATCCACTCCCCGTTTTTTTTTTATTATTGTATTTACTCCAACGCCCATGGGCATTTAATCAGTGATTTACAATAACAAAAATCTAGCTTTCTACTTATAAATTTTTAAAAGCTTCTGTTCTGCACTGGGATTCCACCACCCACCGTCAATGGTATCGTAATCCGGAAGGCTGCTGCCGGGACCAAGCTATTCCCAGTCTACCCCTGGCAAGAATGCTTCCCTGAAGTGTTCACGATGCTCCACTGCGTTTCTGACCAGGGCTTAACATGCAGTTAGCCAAGTGGTTAAAATCGCCAGGAGAAAAAGAAGAATAAATGTGCTGCCCTGATAAAATAAGAAGACTCCATAGATTATGAACGACTACTGTGATGAAATGAAAAGTGAGTCTAGTACGACATTAACAGTATGACATTCACACACTTCTGCTTACACAGAAAAAAAACAATGTATCGGTTACGGCCAGTTTTACACTGACTTTCTTTTTATTGGAAAGCAACAAAGTTCATAACAGTTTTCGCTACTAATAACAGACACTGCCTAAAAGAAAACACATTATTTCTTCTTGTTTCTGTACCTTAACTGTAATCACACAAAAAAAAAAGTTGTAGTGCCTAGGTGCCCTTTTTGTGAATACGTGTAAAGCAATTGGTAAGTTAGTACGGCCGTTTTTAAACAGACAACTCAGGACAAATCACTGGGAAAATCACTCGGGACTAATGACTCGGAAAATCACTCGGGGCAAATCACTCGGGAAATGAAATATAAAATTGCGTACACCAATTGTATAAATTCTACATATTCCACAATTTCTATTTAACTTCAACAATTCAAACTAACCTAAAAAGAAAAATACTGATACCTCCAATAAAAAAAAAACAAAATAATTACACTACCTTACTACAGTGAGGATAGGTCATTTTATTTTCCACTTTTTTTTATGCAAATTTAAGTAATTGTTTTACGCAACGCGTAGTGTTCTTCCTGCGTGCCCAGACAAAACCATTCACACATTTGCAATAACACAAGTTTCTACCAATATTATTGTAAATAGCCTATTAAATGCCCCTAAAACGAATGCAGCAAATTTGGTAAAAATCAGGGAGTCTGTTAAATTACATATAACCCATAACTAAGGTTGTACCAAACCGAAGAAACTGAACGGCGCATTGCTGAATAGAGGGTGTTTGAGTTGGTGTTCGACCTTTTAAAAGATAATACTGAACTGAACGTGTTTCCACTTCCATTTGACTAAATTTGATGTTTGAGCACACCATTTTGAAGGTTTTTTCACATGGTCCAAACCATAAGTTCCTAACTCTAATCGTTCAGAAATTATGATGTAAATGTAAAGAGTACATTTACATCTGCACACTTACAAGTCCATGTGAATATGCCTGCATTTGTTCAGAACCTTGTAGTTTGATAAAATATACGAGACTGAACAAAGTTGTTTAAAATTTTATTTTAAAGGGCGGTTGGTCAGTGGTCTGGTAAATTTTTCTTCAGTTCGGAAATAGTTGGTGTTTCGACTCATTTAAGATTTGTTTGGCTTTAGTTAAAAAATTGGTGTTCGGTGCTGCCTTACTTCTATTGCCCAGGGAGGGTGATTTACGCGCTCCCATCACGAAAAAGTTGGCTATTACACAGTCATTCACATAAGTGATGTGGATTAAATCTAGCATTACCGTAAAGCTTTTATTCTTTTGCATTCACAAACTAAGCTTATTTCACCATCACTCCTCCAAAATAAGCATAATTGACAGTTAAAACAATGTTGAACCACACAATCCGTCACTACAGGATTGGAGGCAACGACGAGATAAAGGCATTTCCCAATCTCCAGTTGCATTGGATAATAAGTAGATTTTGTTAAATGTATGAAGATCTTAGTTAATTTTGCTGCAGAAAAAGTGAGATTTATGGGAGGGTGCTAACTTCACTATTTTACACTTGTTACTTTGAAGAAACAAGGGGTTATGCACTTGCTCCATCAGGGCTCTTAATAGGCAATTTACCGTACTACTACTACAACTTTACTCAAAATCTAACAAGTTTACGCAAAACTAAGGCCATGCTAAGTTAATTGTTGGGTTTACAGGCGCGTGCGGATGCTTTAAATTATGACGGGACAAAATCATTTATCTGAATCTTGGTAATTCGCCCGCTAAAAATCACATTTTCGCCAAATATTGACCGTTTTTTGACATTCCAGGACACCATTTTAATGGGCTCGAAACAAGCTTTCCAATGCTGCCAATTTCAAATCTCTAGCTCAAACCCTTATGAAACTATTTTGACAAAGACTAAAAAAAATTTTGAATACTAGACGACATAAATAACATATTAGCAATATTATAATTTTTTTTAGGCTGACTACATACTCTTTCAGCTTTGAGCTAGGTACATGTCAAAGAAATGTGGTCAGTTAAATAAAATAAAAAATAAAATGCCTGGTTGCCTGGTGCATCAATTTGCAACCTCACCCGTAAACCAAACAATTTTTGTGTGTGGCAATAGACTATAATGAACCGGTCTTGCTAAACCTTCACTTCAGAGATAAGCAAAATGATGCACAAGAAATAAAACGCACAGGACCATCCTGCAGCTTGGCACACCAAATAGGTACAGCATACATGGCATGTCCAGAAAAGTATTCTGCTAAGAGAAAAATTGTGTGGCACTTACACAAGACAGTTTAATCAATTAATCTCTTTACGAAATCTTTCTAATCCGACATGTTATTGTTAGACGGCTATTAAACTCTCATTCTACACGCGAAAGTTTTATCCTACATTTTTTTTCTAGAAACACCATTCTAGCTTTACTGAAGTTGGTGATCTGCAAGCAGTTGACAACTCGCTCCTGAGAGCGTTCGATATCTTTTTTTTCTTTCTTTTTCAGTTTATCGCTCAAACACGCACCACGCTTCAATGAGCATTAACTTGTCAACAGTTACTACATTTGCATTTTCCTTTTAATTTGTCACAAGGAATGCTAATGCTACACGCAGCATTTTTCAACATTCTAACTCGTTATTTGAGTGGGTTGGGCTTTTTTTTTCCGTGTATTTCATAGCTTACTCACAACATCAGGTTTGTTGTGTTCTCCACAAGATTAGGAATGGTACATAATTTTCTACGAAGGTTAACATACACAGTACTCTCGTAACATATAGTATACCTTCTGACCCCCAGCAGTTTCTAAGGAACAGGGAAACAATTTGGTAAATACGTACATTTTTTTTTTAGATTACTTCGAATGTTTTGATTTTTTAGGAGTACTGTTTTATGCAAAATGTTTCACAACATAAATTTGCATAATACTCCATACAAAATTCTGTAAATATCCGTGTTGGCATTTGGATAAACTGGAAATGTACACACTTCCTAGTTTTTTCAACTTGTTACCAAAGTCCACTCATTTAACCAACTTTGCCTTAAAAGTGTCCCCGTCCCCGCATATTAGCATTCCTGCCCCTTCCTCTGCGGCCGCCCCTGCCAGGATACCAACATTGCTCTGCCATATATCCAAAATTTGTATTCGTGCTGCTCCCCATCCCGCTAAAGCCGCCGCCGCCAGGACACATACATTCCTCCGCCACATGTCCCATTTGTCCACAATTGTAACAGTGTCCTGCAGCCCCAACAAATTCCGGACCGCTGCCCATCCCGCTAAAGCCGCCGCCGCCAGGACACATACATTCCTCCGCCACATGTCCCATTTGCCCACAATTATAACAGTGTCCTGCAGCACCAACTAATTGCATGCCGCTCCCCATCCTGCTAAAGCTACCCACGCCAGGATGCATACATTGCTCTGCTGTATGACCCATTTCTCCACAATTGTTGCAGTTTCCAGCAACATCAACTAATTGTTCTCCAACATTGCCAAATGTTGCGTTCGTACCTCTCCCCATCCCACTATATCTACCCCCGTCAGGACACCAACATCCCTCGTCCACACGTCCCTTTTTTCCACAAATGTTGCATTTTCCTACAGCACTAACTACTTGTGCCGCAACATTGCCAAGATTCATGTTGTTACCTCTCCCCCTTCCTCTAAAGGACGATCCAATTTTTACAGAATTGTTGAAATTCTGCTTAGCACCAACCAATAGTTTTACCAGCTTGTTAATTTCTTTCACGGCCTTCGTGTTTTTCTTTGCCTGAATTTCAACAGCCCCAAGCCACCTTCTTGCTTCCTCAGCATGAGCTGCTTGCTTCTTGTTTCGTTTAGGTACTGCAACACTGGATGATGGTGTAGGACGAAAGGACGGAGAAGGCCGTTCATCCAACTTGTTACCATCAAGTTTTTCTTTACCTAGCTTTTCTGCCGATTTCATTTCAGGTGTGGAAGATGTATTGGCCTGTTCCACACTCTTCTTTAACATCTTACGAGGCGGACTTCCAGTATCCGTTGCAAGATTTGTGCCACATTTGCATTCTTGTAATTTATGTTTTAGCTGTTGCATAGCGTTCAACCTTAGTTGCATTGAGTGCTTAAGGTCTATTACAGCCTTTATATCTTGATGCACTTTTTCCGTTGCTTCAGACAGTTTGGCTAACTCTTGATCTAGATCTTTTTCTTTTGCAATGACGCGATCACGAAGATTCACCATATTTTGAACAAGCTTCGTGGCTTGTTCAGTTGGTGCAGCTCCACTGCTTTCCATTTTCACTCAGTGCACAGTTCAATTTATTGTATTTTTGGAAGTATGTATATTTTGCCTCTTTGCCTCGCTCCACAGTACTGCGTCAGGGAATCAGATTATTCATGAAGGAGCTTAATATCTTTAAAATTAAATCTTGTATTAGCCGAGATGTTTGATGAAACCAGTAGAACCTGCAATAACAAATTTTCAGTAAAAATGTAGCTAATAATGTGCAAATATTTTTAATGACACCATTTGAAGGTGGTGATAGACATTCTGGCAATACGAACAAATTTGGGATTCTAACTATTTACACATTTGTATCGTCGAAAGGCTAAGTTTACACTAACAAAAGATTCTTACTCAATTTTCAAGAAGACTTTGCAGTGTATTTCTAAAATGTCACTTTGAAACTGGAATTTTAATTCTCAAAAATTCTTTAGTAAGTGTGGTCACCTTACTTACTGAAAGCAAGAATTTATAAATTCTTGCTAAAAGACATAGTGGTGATAGAGTCTGTGAGCGACGCTTTACAGAGCTGCTTCCTGGCCAGTACAATCAATCTTATCAGGAATGCTTAAAAAGTTCTAAATCTTCTTACACTCGAAATGTGTCGCCTAGTAAATGAATTGGTTCTTACTTATGGTATTTTACACAATACCGAATTCTTTTGCACTCGAGGTTGTGAAAGTTTGTGCAACCACTAAAGCTTGCAGTGAACTTATCTAAGCCTGACTGCCGTAAATATTGTTTTGCAACAGAATTGTCAGTGATCTAACCATTTGCCTTCCGATGATGTTTTGGCACTTACCGTAAACATTTTTAAAAGGTTATTAAACAAAGTTGACCTCTCGAAGTTTGTCCACATGTAAAGTACAAACGTCCAACTGTTGTATGCCCATTTACAAATTTTAATTTTTTTTTACATGTTTTATCTTTCTATGTTATTTTTGTTTTGTCTTTAAACACGGGCGAGGTGTAAGTGAACTGTCCAGATCCTTCCTTTGCCTTATTGCATTAGCAATGAATTCATTATATTAAATTAAGGGCTTCGTTGACACGCAAGCTTCATAATTTTCGAACTTCATGGTACAACTACCACACAAGGGCAGACTTGACTGTTGAAATAGCATGCCTCAGCTCTCACTAATATTTTTTCACTAATTGTATTATGAAAGCATGGATGAAACCATTTCACTAATTGTATTATGAATGCAGACATTGCAGCTACATTCATAAATAAGCTTCGCAGCCTTGATTTAGAGAAATGCTTATAGAGTTAGGCGAGTGTTTTTTAATCTCATTCAAGTGGCCAATGATGAAAACCCACAAATATACTTTATCGTTATTAAGTTTTGATATCACTTTTGGTTGATGTTTGAACCATCGTTTTTATTTTGCTGGTCAGCGATGGCTCTAGGGGTGGGTCATAACCCCCCCCCCCCCCCCCATGGCCCCAACACTCAGGTCACCACCAGAAGAATAAAACTTTTAATAAATAGCAGGCTAAACTTGACATCAAATGAATAAACTGAGCTTTTATTTTGTTTATTTACATAAATTTATTTATTTATTTATTTTTGTAGTAACTTTGTAATAATTTATTTAGTGTGTTTATTGGGCATATTTAACAAAAAAAAAACTGGACTGCATTGAAGCTTACATTTAAGTTGAATGAAACATATGAATGAGCCATATACGGTTGCCTTAAAAAAAAGTACCTGGCCAATCTGCTTCCTAATGTGCCCTCTGCCTTGACCCCCCCCCCCCCAACAATTCAGCCAGGAGGGGGCCACGGTTGCGGGTACATGATAATTAACTGCCAAGGTGAATTTGTGAGTTCAAGTACTAGGACAGATGCAGCATTCCAAATTACTTGAAAATGTTGCTTAAAACAAAAGAAACATGGTCACATTTCGAACACAGAGTAACCAATAAGACGATTTCTTTTAATTATTTAATAAGAAAACAAAATAGGCCTATTGCTACACAGGAACTAAGGTAAAAACAATTACTTAAGTTTTTGCTCCTCTATTTTTTTGTTTTACATTTACATTTTAAGTGTGTAAATTAGAATAAAAGTTCTACTGAAGGGTTAGCTATGACCACTTGACCAAAAAGACTACAATATTTTATGGAAGTGCCAGGTCACATGTGGGTAGGGGTGGAATACGGAACAGCAAGAGCGGGGCATCGTTTAAAAGAAAGTCACTCTTCGTCTGAATAACAACTTAGCCTTTAAAAAAAAAAAAAAAAGAAAGAGAAAAATGGCCTTCAGCGTACTGCAGGGGTAGGAAAAACTTGTGGGGGAGGAGGTGGCAATCGCCAGAGTTTACTCGTTCTCCTCCTCTCAGCCTTCCATCCAGTACTGCTATAAATTATTGACACTGCTCATTGCATTAAAGCCAATTTAGATTATGAGTCTAATATGGAAAAATCCATTGGTTCAGTGACACTAATTTGTATTACTCATGAAATTATAGTACTGGATCTTAAGACCGCCCAACTATAACATTACGTGCTTGAAAATTTTCATTTTAGTAACTGTGAACTAAGCACAATCTTTCCCACCAAGCCAAAACCCTACTGATCAAATACAAAAAAAAAAACAACAAAAACTTAAGCAAATGACTGAACATTCGGGGCGAAGCGACCCCCGAGTAGGGGGGGGGGGAGAAAGTCTCCCCCCCAACCATCCAAGAAACACTTACAGTTAGCAAATTCGAGTTGTCGAGTTGGCAAACTCGGATACATTTTCACTGCAAATTCCCGTTTCCACGAGTACTGGTTAATTATTATCATCATTCGGTCAGTTTGAAAGTAAAGTTTAAAAATACATTTTTTTTCCATCAGTTTTCGCAATACTTCTATGTAGCGTGACAGTAACTGAAACGCTGCCCCTGATAATTTCTGGTTGCTTCCCTGCAGCTCTCCTTACATCTACGTAGGGAAAATAGAAGCTCCGCGAAAATTTGCGTAGTTGGCGAAATTGAAAATTGACTTGGCCGTTTTGTTTACTATGTCACCACCACGACTTATAAGTATCATCGATAATGTAGAAAATAAAAACAAAGTGCACAAAACTGTATCCCCACCGAGTTTGAAGTCGTTAACAATTAACGTTGCGAAAATCGTACACAGTTGGCAAAACTAAAAATTGAGTTGGCTATTTTACTTCGTATCCTTCTTCTTCTGTTAGACAGTGCTGCTCAGAAGGGGTTTAAGCGTGGAGCAAGTCGTAACTGGTATTTTACTTTTAGGAGGGTAAAAAATTACCCATATATTAATATACCAAAACATAACATCACTGCCAGGATTCTTAGGTAAAGCAGAAACATCAACAAACTCAGCATAAAACAAAACTTAGTGAGGACTTCTGCCAAGTTATCACCGTCTGAAGTTGAGATATCGAATAAAATCTCAAACATTAATGCAGAGTTGCGTATTTGATTTACTAGTTCGTCTGCCAGCCCATCAGTGCCTTGGATTTAGTTAAAACAGAAAGTGAACTAAAGCCGTACTTCATGAAAACTGATGGGTACAGTTGGCAAAATCAAAAACCGAGTTGGAAAAATCAGCTGTTTGATTTTCTGTTGTCCTTTTTCTGTTAACCTATCGCCACTAAATTAGAATTTGTATTAATGCAGTAACAACTACATTTTCCAAATCAAACTTGTTAAAAATTTAAAACAATTTCGAACTGCGAAGGTCCACAATTTCACAATCAGAAGTCGTAAGATATTAAAGGACAAAAGCGACCCAAAGGCCACGAAATGGGGGCAAAAATACCCTAAGAGACCGGTAATGATTTATCGCCGGGGGAGGCCAGAGGAAAGGGGGAGTCATGAAGTTTTTGGACTCTTTCGGGAGGGGGGTGGGGTCGTCATAAATTGTTCATATCCCGTCAAAAGGGGGTTGGTCAAAAATACACTGACCAATTGCAAGAAAAAGTCATTTTTAGGCCTCAAAAATGGCACTTTCAGCAGTCAAAATTTCTAAAAACGGCTAGGCTTCTGGGGCCCCCAGACCTTGTAAACACTTGTAAACCTTGTAACCACTCATAGCAGGGGGGGGGGGGGCATGCTTTGAGTGTTTACAAGGTTTTGAAGCTATTAGTACCATTACTGCAGGTATAGGTTTTATTTAGTATAGTGTCAAATTTGGAATCTTTTCTCCAATAATACCTCGAGTTGTTTTGGACAAAACTGAAATAAAAGGTTTTGCCATTTCTTTTGTCTTTCGACGCTGTATTATTTTAAAACTGGAGCATGTTATTGTTTTAAAATATGAAAGTTTATTTTACAATTATACCCCTCTAGGCCTTGTTGTTTGGGATAAAACTGAGAAAAAGATTTCATTATATTTCACCTTTCCCCATAGTCCATTTAAAAAAAAATTTCTGCATCCCTGACCCCTCCCCTGCTGCCCATGCTTGAACACAGGAGTCGTCGTCATTCATTTTAGCCTAAAGGTCCAAAATGTACAATTAAGCAAACCCATAATCGTCAATGGCCAGCTGGCCTGTTCATATAATTTTAAACTGAACTCGGTTAAATTTAATTTTGAAAAAAAATATATCTAAAGAAACATGATAGGTCACAATAAATTTTTTAAGAAACCTGCCATCCTAAAGAATGAATTTTTAAAAATCACCAAAATTTACTTGACAATTTGTTGCTCCTGTGTTCACTGGAAGCCAGAAACAAGCACTAAAATAGCAAAAAATGCTTCAGCTTCCGGGGCTTCAGCCCGGACCCCACTGGGGGAGCTAACAGCGCTCCCCCAAACCCCCTAGCTAAGTTTGCCGGAGCCCCTAAAAACTACTGTCATTTTTTAACAAGTTGGATAAATGAGAGTCTCCACCCCAACCCCAATCAAGTACCCTTCGCTACGGCCCTGTGAACATCTAGTCCCTTTAATTTTAAGAATAGTGTTGAAATATTACCCTAAATAAAGAGTTGAATGTAGCGACAAAACATTGCCAATGAATGATCAGCTGAATACTACAAATCACCTATTAGCCAGCCTGTTAAAGCAAGTGGCCAACCTCTAATGCTCAAAGGTAACAAATGTAAAATAATGGTCAGCCCTTGTGTTAGAGCTATGTCATAAAACTAATTATGTTAATGTATTTGTTCAAGTGATAAATGTTGTATCAAGTAGTTCTTCGGTATGCTTTAATGTCTTAACTTTAAAAGTGTTAAAAAAGATGAGAATTATTATAATTGTTCGCTGTTGCTGAGCTTTGGAAGCTGTCCTTGCTAGTCAAAACAGTCAGTTAACTAGTTTTGTTGGCTTTTGACTGTATCAGTTGGCCTAAAAGTTGTATTGTAATGCTGTAATTAATTTTAATTTATTTTACCCTTGATTGTCTTTTTTTGTTGTTGCTACATTGTTAACTAAAAGCGTTACAGACTACATTTTAAGAAATCGACCCCTTATTCAACGCTCGCGGTCGGGAAATCCCGAGCATTTGCAACACTATGTTCCAGAAGTTTGCTCCAAGCCAGAAGTTAGGATCAGGATTACATGCACCTCCAACCCGGTAGATACGAAGAATTGTACGATATGAAATCATTTTAACGATGAATTATGTAGTGGCGATTCAATTATAGGTCAAGATTACCCTTTTTTGTCAGTCGCCACTAGTTACTTTGCTAATTTTGATTAGTCGCCAGTCGTGTTTTTGCTTTTTGTCACAGTGTGGTTTTTAGTGTTGAATCCCAGGTTACATGCTTCTACAGTAAACTGGGACGTGCAATTCCAATATTTCTTATAGAATAATTTACAATACTGTTTTGATTCAAAATCTATTTGAGAAACACTGTAAAAAAGTTGTTGTATAACGGTACACCATAATTCTACTTTCATAGACAAAATATAATTCAGTAGTTGTCAAAATATAATTAGTTTTGAAAACTGACAAACAAAAAAAATATTTTATTTGGTAAATATGAAGTTATGTTGCCCCAATACAGTTAGTTTCTAATCAATACGGAATGAATGGAATGGTGCATTGTTTTAAGTGTATCTAACCCGTATTGCTTTTAAGAGTGATAAGTGAGGGAAGTGGAATTGGGCAAACCCTTTCCCATACTATGAGCACTTAGGCAAAGCAAAAAATGAAACAAGATAAAAGAATCTACGCTAAAATCTGCTAGTTTAACAATTTACCCTCTATTAAGTATAACACTGAATTGCTTTATTAACGTCAGCGAATAATTGAAAAGCTGCCTTAAATAGACAGTACTGTGGCAACTTATTCTGGTCCTGTAATATTTTAAACCTGTAACTTTTCGAAAACTAGTAAGAATTAGGGATAGATTGGTTTCATGTTTTTCACTTCGGTTCCGGTTTTCATGCCAACAAAACCATCCTCCACCCAACCAGATATTTAGAGTTTTTTTCGTATAACAGTAGTTTCCTAGCTTCTAACCCATTCCTGCTTTGACATTTTTCGTAGAAAATGAAATTAGAAAAAAATTCAAAACAACAAATCAATCATTGATTTTTTGAACATCGTACGAAAAACAGACTCAAAATCCGAATCGGTTTCGGTTTCAGTTACCAACCCATCCCTAGTAAGAATGAGTGTACACAACTTGACAGATGAACTGAATGTTATAGTTAGTGGAATTACTGGACGAAACTTCAATTTCAAATTAGGCTGCATAATTGATAAGTTAGCGCTTTAAAGTCTTGAATCAAAGAAACTATCATCCTAGTTTACCTTGGTTATTCTTTACTTTCAATGAAAGTGATATATAAACAATTTTGTATTTTAAATGTGTGTGTTGGAAATCTGACGTGAAGGGGATTGGAAAGCCACAATTCCCCAAATGTAAATCCGGCACTTCATGCCCTATTTCAACACACCTTGCCCTGAATAATGAATATCGCCCTACGCCAGCAGAGAGTACGACAAAGGAAAATTTGTTAAACCCTCATCATGAAATACAGACACAAATCATTAAGTTGAATACATGAATAATTTTTTCCAAACTTACCTGCATGTCTGCACTGAACACCTTTTTCGTTATTTATTTCCAACTGACAAAACACAGCTGTACTTAAACAATGTCGATAACGTAAGCATCGTAACGCAGCCGACGACTATACACACTTCAGTGGAAACATTTCTCTCCAAGTAATGAACTTGGGGCCATTTGGTACATGCGTCTTTTGCCACTACACATTTTCAGCTATGCCCCACTCAGGAACAATAAAAAAAAATGTGTTCTACCAAAGGTCCGTAATTTACAATTAAGTTTTGATTTACCCGACTTACAGGTGTTGCACATTAGGCCCTTAGTTCACCACTAAGAAAGGTTGAACATCTACTCAGTTCAGCTGGAGCATGTAGCCAGGATTCGCCATGGTAGTGCAGTGGTTGGAGTGCTGGACCTAGAATGCCGAACTCCTGGGTTAATGCTCGTTTATATAGACACGACGCAATGCGACACTAGCGACCAACGTTTGGCGACGCCCTCAGGCTAGTTGCGCGCGCAGAAATCGGACGCAACACACAAGAGTATTTTTTCCCAATTCTTTCGCCTCGCAACACAGGGTCACGCGCCACTGTGTGACATCAGTCAGGTTACCAATGAGATCAAAGTAAACAAATGATTACCATACTGCATAGAGCTTTGTTTTGAGTACTAGTACAGTATTACGGTATTGCAGCTTGTAAAAATACGAAACTGGTAACAAAACTACCATTCAGTTGTCTAATAAAATAAACGTCAGTGGTATAAATATATTAAAAAAAAAAACAAGCTTAAGTTATTTTGATTTCGTTTTGTTCCTATTTGGTTCTCGCTTCTGTGGGATTTGCGCCACGATCAAGGCGACTGTCACAAGCACATAAACAACACATACGCGAAATTCGCGAGGCGACTGCACATTTTTTTAGCGCGTGTGTCGCCTGTCATGGCTACATAAACGAGCCTTTAGAGGGCCCAGTCAGAGGGGGGGGGGGGGGGCGGGCGGGAGTTGTCTTTTCTTTCTTTCTCTGACGAGATTATCTTGTATTCACACATGGCCAATCTTTAATGCGACTGATTGCTTCATTAACCCTTTACCTTGTGATTTATTCTCTACGTTTTGCTATTTCACTTTTAATAACCTTTCTGCCAGTTTATCAGAAACTTTATATAAGAAGCATAGTCGTCTATCCAATCCTGGGTATATATATATATATTTTTTTTTTGAGGACAACTTAGCCCCTATTCCACGTAGTCGGTCATTTAGGGACATAGTCCGTTATCAAGAGACCATATCTCAGCAACACAGCCACAGCCTGAACTATAACAGATTGCATTAACAGTTTGCTGTTGCTTCGTGAAAGTCAACTGGCCCTTTCAGTAAGCTCATTTAGGTAACAAACTACTCTCTGTGCAACACCAGATACTAATCTAATCCCAGGGGTATTTGATTTTTTTTTTTGTACAACCAAACCACTAGCCTACTTCTTAACCTAGTTAGTTATTCAGGCCCGTTCAGTTAGCAAATTCATAGTCAAAATTACACTAACCCTTTGCTATTACTTCATAAAGTCAATGAGTTAAGCCTATTTCATTGGCTCTTTCAACCAACAGACTACTCCATGCAACAACACTGGATGGTAATCCCAGGAGTTATTACATTTTTGTGTGAAAGTATCCCTGATCACAACTGCATTTAGTTTGATATTCAAGCTGCCTAGTTAGCAACAAAAGGCATCAGAGTGACATACCCAGAGCCCAAACTAGTAAATTACAGTATTTTGCTATTATTTCATGATGCCATTCAAGCACAGCCAGTAATTCACTAAACAAATTACCTGTCCAAAGCTGGCTGATAAAACCTTGGCTATACTATTTTTTGCTAAGGACCATTTAATCATTACTTCATGTAGTTTGCTATTCAGGCCCTCTCAGTTAGCAACAGCTCACATCTGAGTAACATAGCCAGAGCCCAAACTATTATTTCATTATTTTAATTATTATTTTATTATTTGCCATTATTTCATTAAGTCAGCTATGTATTCAAGCACATCCAGTTAGCTAATTCAGTCAGCAAACTACTAGTGCAACGCTGGCTACTAAAACTTTGGCTGTATTATTTTTTGTTAAGGGCCATTTAACCTAGGACTAACTACTTTCTTCGAGATGACCTAGCACAGCTGCCAGACAAAGGCTGTGCGCCCGAAACTGGCAGCACGATCTTGCATCATGGGAGACCGAAACTATTTCCGAAGGTTTTCCCATTTAACTCGTGTGACACGAGTGAGGTGTTCTAAGGTGACATGCCACCGACTGATTTTGAGGTGGCGCTGCAATCGCAGCTGCAGAAGGTCAGAACACACTCGAGTTTATAGGCAGCCGTATGTGACTCGTCCATCTTGAAGAGAGTAGTTAATCAAGATTTAACCATTACTCCATGTAGTGTGCTATTTAGGCCCTTTAAGTTAGCAACAGCCCACATCTGAGTAACATAGCCAGAGCCCAAACTTTATTTCATTATTTTAATCATTATTGTATTATTTGACATTATATCATGAAGTCAGCTAGGTATTCTAGTTAACATATCCAGTTAACTAATTTAGTCAGCAAATTACCTGTGCAACACTGGATGCTAAAACCTGGGCTTTGTTAGTTTTTGTTAAGGACCGTTTAACCATTACTTCATGAAGTTTGCTATTCAGGCCATCTCAGTTAGCAATAGCCCACATCTGAATAACATAGCCAAAGTCACACTAATAACTTCAGTAACACTTTTCCGTTACTTCATAAGTTAACTATGCATTCAGGCCCATTCAGCTGACAGACAATCTGTGCAGCTATTCCTGGCAGTAGGTCGCGGCTGCTTCACTTTTCTGTTACCGTTAAGAACCACTTAACCACTACTTCATCAAGTCGGCTACTCAGGCCAACTCAAGTTTGCAACAGATTGTTTTGAGCAACACAGCCAAGGTGCTAACTAGTAGGCTTGATTACGGTAACATTTCACCGTTACTTCATGAAGTCAACTATTCAGGTCCAATCAAGTTTGCTCATAGAGACAGCATAATTTATCTGGGCGCCACCCCAATCCTAATGCCCGAGGTATTTTATTCAGAGCGGATAGGCATGCACGAGGGGGAAGAGGGGGACACTGCCCCTCCTGCCTTTTTTGGTTGACACTTCTTTTTTTTAATTTGAAAAATTTTTCACTGGGCATCCCCACCATCTCCAATGCTAAACCCACTTCACACCAAGCCTGTGAAAAACCTAACTTACCTACCCTGCTTGTGCTCACAAATGCTGACAACTCGACTAACTTGAATCTCTGCTCCACTCTCACCAGCCTGCAGTAGTCTTCCTCACTGTAGGAGAATCAAAAGTCAACAACTTCCATGAAATTGAGGCCATCAAAAAAACAAACTACACATGCAGAAATCCACCGGCCACTCGCCAATTGGCGAATAAATTGGGCAGATTGGCGATTAAAATATTTTTCCTAGAAGCCAATTCGGCCAGTGGATTGGTGATACACAAGGCCAAAACGAACTGAGCATATATGCAATTCTTCTAGGCGGATTTTAATATTCCAATACACCATTTTAAAGGTTTTTCTACTGGCTTTCCAATGGTCCAAATCGCAAGCTCTTACCCTTACTTTTAGAAGTTATGAGGCAAAATGCAACTATTATATAAATTTCATTATAATCAAAAAATCATGGCGTACAAGGCCATGTGACATACCACAATTATTTATAAGAAAATAGTGCTACTACGATTGTAAGGAATCACAAGATTGAAATGATTTTGTCCTTGGCATCCTTTCTAAAAAATTAACTTTTTTTTATACATTGGATGCCAAATTTAATAGAGCGTCATTACATTTAATTTGGCGACTAAAAATGTTTGGTCTCCGACCAAACACAAGTAAAGAAAAATACGAATCTGCACCTATACAGCAAACGAACAGTTTTTAGGCCATGCAAAGTTTAAAAAATGGTTCTCGGGCACAGAAAGTTGAAAACTGATGAGGGATGAGGCTTTTTTTTTTTTTTTTTTTTTACACATTCGGTTCTCGAGCACAGACAGTTGAAAACTGACGAGAGATGAAGGTTTTTTAAAAATATTTTTTAACATTTTATAGTAAAAAAAAAAGTGCCGTTTTCATACTGAATTAAAAAAAAATTGGTCAGATTGCTTCAACACAGCATTTAAAAAGCCATTTTTCGGAAATTTTTATTCGCAGCAAGCATAGATCGGATTTCAGAAACACTCCCAAAAAAATTTGATGCGAAGCTTTTTAGATGATGCGGCGGATTACGTAGCTTGATACATCAGTATTGATGAGACTAATGTTGACTTTGGAAAAGTCACTAATAAATGCCGCGTCAATTATTTTTATTTCTTGCAAAAAAATCGATGCGGGAGGGCATGAGAACCATTTTTTTTTTTACTTTGCATGGCCTTAAACCTCTCCAAGGTCAAACTATACGGATCATTGGCTTCATTCACCACAACGTGGACTATACTCTGAAATTGGAATTTGGAATCCCTAGCACCGGCGTTCCCACCTGGCTTTATAAGTCACTCAACAGTTCTACCGACCACTACGGTTTTCTTGTCAACGGTAGTAACTTCTTATTTGATAAGTTTGGTAACTGACGAACTAATGTGGACCGACGAGGAAGAGCGGCACCTCTCTGCAGCTTAAGTTGACGTCATCAACGCCTACAGTATTAGGAACCTTACGCAGCACGTTAAGAAATCCACGAGGTTATGACAAACACCAATTACTTAATGTGTTGTGCTTACCATGTTCACAGTGCACACCCAGTGCCAGTCAGGATGTTGCCCTTCTCATCTTCTCGGGAACAGCGACCAAGCACCCACACTCATTAGAATTTCCTGTAAACAGGCGCCAACCACAACCAGACCCAGAATGAGCTTTCATCGGGCAGACTTTAACAACATCAGTAAAGCAGTGGGGCTGCTAATCTACCCAACGTCATGGCGACCCTAAACTGTGCATAGAAAATCTTCCGTAACAGTGACCTGATAACAGGATCACGTTGAGGGTACAGAGGAACAGTCGAGGAAGAAAATTTCACATTACAATAAGCAATTAATGTTTGAAGCTGGGACGCTTTGGGTTAGTTACAGCAATGCCATGGAAAGTTTTCTTACATGCCTTAAATCCCAAAGATTCTTAGATTCTTCTGTAGCAAACAATTAACTGTCGATTTACCCCCATTGCAAGAGAGAGGAAAGAAGAAAAGAAACCACCCCTAGAGTTACCAAAACCGTTAAAGGGATGCCCCTTAACTGAAAGCAAAACATTGGGTCTGTTACACCGAAACTCGCTGCACAGCCGATTACAATCACTACAAGATAAAACGAAAACCTGCCACCACTCTCATCCGTGAATAACGTACTGAGTACGACCAAGAATTTGGTATATTGCCGCATATACCAACCCAAAAAAATTCTTGGCTATTAATAACACATAAAGCCCAATCACGTCCCTTTGGGCTTATAGTCCCCTGAAAACATACATGGTGCCATTGTCGCTGAAAACAGGCAAATGAACTGTAACCATTACTTTTCGTTCACATTCAGTAGCTCTGGTAATAAACCTGCTCTTGGCACTACTCCAAGAGCGGCGAACACCCTCAGTGTAGTCAATTTTGATGCCTCCGATATCCTCAAATTGCTGCAATCACTCGACACACGTTCTCCTGGACCAGAGAACCAAGGTGTCTACCAAAACATCACATTCAAAATTCCTGACTTTTTTTGCACTTTTTCCTAACTCCCCGACTTTCTTTAGAGAAAACCTTAAGTTGCTGCTTCCAGTTAGGGTTTCTGGAGTAAGCCAGTTTACAAAAAAAAACACACAAAAAAAACAACCTGTTGCGTCTGCACGGTATTCTCACACCAAAACCACAAAAAAGAAACACACGCCAAGCCATATTTATGATTTACATTCAAATCTACTGCAAAACTATTTTCCGTAACACGCTGGAAGCCTATCCCGTCAAAAAATTATCAAAAAAACGTCACTGCTAACAGAGTCATCTACGAATCGGTCTTAGTATTTACTATTTTGTTGTGAAAGGCACCTCGAAACGCATAATATAGTAAAACGTGTGTGATAAACAGCACGTAGTAACTCAGCTAGGCCTAAGAAACAAAATGCCGAATCAAAATTATCGCATACTATCTGCTATACCCAAGTGCAGTTCAAAGTATTTTAATTTCATCCAACATTGGTCTATTTAAGAGACAACAATATTATCCTCACTTACCAGCCGTGAAACCGGTTTTGAATTGATAGTCATCAAATTCCTGACCTACCAATCTACCATCCAATTTCCTGACTTCCTGCTCTACTAGTTAAATTTCCTGACTGGTAGACACCATGAGAACCTTCATCCTCTGACCCTTAAAGATCTTGGTGCAGTCATCAGTTGTAGGGGGGGGATTGAGGCTTAATGGCGCGTCGACAGCTTGGTCATTAGCGTCATCAGTTGTGCCTTAGCGCAACTGTACACAAAATCTGTGAGTAAAGACACTCTATGAATGGCTTGGAAACACCTACTTGTCATCCCCAGACTCCCTACCTATAAAGGTAGACCTAGATCTAGATCTAACCCCGAAGGCAGAAAAGGGTGCGACGTGCGACTATGTCGCAGATAATCTGGCACAGTCGCAGACAAAACGTGCCATTTGACCAAATGTCTGCCGTTTCGCCAATTTTTGACCGATTTGGACATTCCAATACACCATTTTAATCGTCTCGACGAGACCTTTCCTTTGGTGGAAAAGCCAGATCAATAGAATAAGGCACTGATACGTTATTCAGTAAAAACCAATAAATATGCACGTAACCATACGAAGATTAGCTGCAGACAATTTTTTCCTGACAATTGGTGTCGCAGACAGTGGCAGAAAATTCTGCTTTGGGGATTACAACATTAGCCACAAAAATCAGATGGAGGGCGTCCTGGCTGGGCCAACAACACACAACCTTATTCATAATTTCCTTGATAAAATTCCTGAGTGGCTCGACAGCAAACTTCAAGCTGATACAGCCTATTTCTAGTGCCAAGGCATTTGACATCCTGCCTCACGGCATATTCTGGCTGCCCTTAGAGCTGCTAGTTTTTCGTGAGGATTTCTTGTGTGGCTCTCTTATTCCTCACTGAAAGGCATCAGAGATACAGTGTGGAGGAACTTCTTTCTGCCAAGATAGAAGTATGCAGTGGAGACCCACAAGGCAGTGTGCTTGGCTGGCCCCTTCCTCTTCACCCTTTTTGACCATCTTGACAAGGATAACTAAATTTTTTAAGACAATACTAGGGTACAATCTTCTGAGCGTTCCAGGAAACAATGGCGATCTCCGTGTCGTGTTTTGGTGATACAGTAATTAAATTGTTATATCGGATGTAAGTAACGTATTCTTACCACAATTCTTGTGTTTAGTTATTGTGTAAGTGATCCAAAAGTCAAACATGCATGTCAAAATGGATGTCATATTGGGCTAAAGTGTTCGTAATCTGCTCGGCCTTCCCTAGACATTAAATGATTGCTTGGGAAGTGCATCTCTCTGTTTGGGCTCTTTCCACCTCTTGGCTGTAGGTTTGTTGACTTCTTACCAGGTAACCCAAATGCAGGAATTTCGGTTTTGCGGCTTGGAAATGGTGTTGAGGCTGCTGATGGGCGTCTGTGTACTAGGCTAGCGGTAGTTTATGGTTTTGAAAGGTAGCCTAGGCTACTTAGCTTCCGGATGGAATGAATGCGACATTATTACCATTTCAGGTTACGGTAGTTTATGGTTTTGAAAGGTAGCCTAGGCTACTTAGCTTCCGGATGGAATGAATGGGACATTAATACCATTTCAGGTTACGGTAGCTTGCAGTCATAATTCAAATTCAACTGCCCCTCCGTACCGAAGTAAACAGACTACACACTTCGCATCCATGAAAAACTTAAAAACAGTCGGTTATTGAAAAAAAGCGGAAGTAAACATAAACTGGCACTATCAGGAATGTACACACTTTACCTAATAATCAATACCGAAAGCTCAGAACAGCCAGAGCATTGCTCCGAGGTTTACGTGAAAAGTCGCCAGCATTAACCAGTGCTCGACGCAATTTGCCGTGGCTTCCCTCTGATGTGTTAAAGTGTAGATACAAGAAATAGACATGTAAGCCGTCAAATCACCCTAAAAGCGTCCAAAACAACAAGTCAGAGCTTCTTTATCCAACCTTGTTTTTTTTAAATCGCTGTTCGGTATGCAACAATTGCCTTATCATTTACGGCTCAGATCTTTTGAGTCTTTGATCTTTGAACTAAGTCGTTTAAAGGCAGACTTAATCTTAAGTTTCAAAATTTTCCGCGGTTATCTTGCAGTGGATTTACATTTCTTTAAGTCCAGTTCAGTACACGGACAAGAGGCTTTTGTTTTAAATTAAGTGTTCCGAAAACAAGACTTGAATGCCACCAAAACTTCTTTGCGAGCGGTATGGAATTCCTTATATGAACAGACAGTTTTACTGCATGTGTAAGTGTGTTCACGCCTATTGTAATGTTAAAACCTTAACAGACTTTGGACACGATTTTTGAAAAAGCCCCATTTCTGTGCTCAATCTTTTATTCCTACTGTTACGCTAGTCGATTAGTTCTGTTTTACATAACTTTGCAACCAGCGCATACGGAGTGCCTGTAGTTTTTAGTAGTGTTTTAGATTTGTGTAATGTGTGGTCTGGCATAAGTAGCAACTTTGTCTTGCCTGCTCCAATTCACTGTAAACAGCGATAAGTTTATTTTTTAATTTCAATTTTACAAGCTAATTACAACGCTAATTATGGCTTACATGACTTTTTTTCTTGCACCTGTTCCTTTAGAGAATTAAGTTTTTTTTTTAATGGCTTGCATCTGGGATTTCCTTCGAGATATAGTCTATCAGATAAACTTTAATTAGAGATAAATTCGACATCACAATAGCCTAATAAAAGATGAACGCTTTTTGACATAAATTAGATAGCAAAATACAGATGTTAGATAAAGGGGATAAACGAGATTGGCGAAATAACGAGATAAACAATATTTGACACAAATGAAGAAAAAGAAATTTAAAGTAAAAGGGATTATCAAGATTGAGTTTTATTAGAAAAATGAGATTTGAAATAAACGAGATAGCCTACACAAGATTTTGGCTAGATTATAGATATTGTATCATACACGGCAATAGCCGTGTATATATATGATTGAAGTCCTCTCTCCAGCAAAACTAAAACTATTAATTTCTCCGTTTCTATTCAATATATTTCGACCAACTTGGCCAGATAGTAGATAGCAACTTTTCCCAACTTTCATCCAATTCCGTGCAAGAGTAGGAAGCTAGGAAAAGGGCAAAGTAAGAGTACTTGTGCAACCGTTATGTGTTTTGCCCTGTTGCTATCGAGACGCTTGGATCCTTTAGGTACCAGGGTATCTCCTTGATTAACGCTATTGGCCACTTGATAACCAACGCTAGCGGGGAGAAACGGCCCACAGCCTACTTGATCCAAAGGATCAGTGTTGCTGTACAGCGAGAAAATTCCACGTCGATTCCGAACTCCATTCATGCTACGGCATCCCTCGATGAATACATCAGCAGGCTGTGATCTGGTTTTCTGCTGTGTGCGTTGAAGCCTACCGATTGTGGTTTTTGTCTTCGTGTTTTATTTTTTTAATTTTTTTTTTCTATTTCAATGTGCAATTTATTTTATTTTTGTTTGTGTTTTTTTTTTGTATGAATGGAGTTTTTTTTATATTTCTTTGATTTTTAAGGGTTGTGTCTTCATTTGTACATTTTTTTAATTTACAATTTTTTTTATTCTCTTATTAATTTATGTTTTGTACATAATTATGTTTACTTTTGAAGTGTATTAATTTGTATTTTGAAATAAATCTACAGCGATTAGAGTACAAGTAGGGAGCCACACGTAAATTTGAAAACTGTTCACTTGTTGTTGTTCTTCTTCTTCTTGTGGGACACGTTTCTGAAAAAACTACTGCACCTACCTAAATCTGAAACATGATCTAAGACAGAAATTTCCCGGGCCTTTAACCTCACAGAGACCACTTTCAAACAATTAATTTATTGGTCAATCCATTTCAGAGTTACGAGTCCCTGAACGATCATTTTGATTGTTTTACATTGTTTTAACCATTGTAATTAGATAACAATACCACTTAGCAAAATCCAGATTCATTCTTCGTGCACGTGTTATGTCTTTGTTAAAAAGTTGATTGTTGAAGGGTAAAATGAAAGAATCAGCTAGACGTATATAGATTTAAACCAAACTAAGCTCGAAATTGGCAGCTAGAAATGATAGAATGGCGTAGGCTTTTTATTTCGAAGATGCACGCTTTCAGAGCTGAGTTGAATTGTTTCAAAGTGGCCAGCAACAATCGACTGCATGCATAAACCTTTGTAGTGCGACGCCATAGCCGTAAAAAAGGTACACGGATTGAAGTTTCACTTTACTTGTTAAAAGGTACACGGATAAAAATTGATGATTTTTAATTGAAATAATCAAATGTACTATTGAGAAAATTGCATCTGATTAAGTGCTGTTGTGCTTTACGAATCATATATTTTACATAAAGCACAACAGCACTTAAACAGATGCAATTTTCTCAATTGTACGTTTGATTATTTCAATTAAAATTCAATTTCTATCCGTGTACCTTTTAACAAGTAAATTGAAACTTCAATCATATAACCTCCTTTTTTACGACAAACTTGACGTTTTTGTTTGTAATCTAATATTATATTTGTCTTAATACATATCAAACATTTAGTTTGATGCCAAGTTTGCTAGTTCACATTGCTTTCAGTAAAAATTTATAACCCATAAGATTATTATTCAGGAATCTTATCTCTACAGAACACTCTTAGCATTAAACTCTTGTTATAAGTCACTCTAGTAATGCTTTCTGTGAATTAGGCTAGGAGAGCTTAAACATATTTTGTAAGACATACTTTTCGACAACAAATAGTACTGTCTCAGTTGCGAAAGTGAAGGCAAAAAGGTTTCAACAACAGCAATATCAAAAAAAAAAAAATCCTATTAAAATAACTTCAACAAGAACTTGGACCTCGTACATGATAAAACTCGCAAATCGGTTCAGGGATCAATTTCCAGGTGACGGCATAGAGTCCAACAACAACAAAAAATGGCCATCCTGTGCAGGCCAAACAGTACGATTGTCGTCATTCAATTTCTTAATGCAACGAAATAGTTAAAGCACAACTCCCCAATAGGCTAAACGAAGAAACACGGTGGTGCTGGTGTTCGTCTATTACTAAAATCAAGAATTTGTAACTCTAAAATGTCCCCATTGAAACACGCTAGATTCCTCCCTATTAGTTCAGTCCCAGTTTTCAGAGGGCGCCACATGTTCCATCTGGTAATTTTTGCTCATTTTTCAGACCAAATCTAACCTAAATCACAACTAACGGTAAGCTAGGCTAAATAATAATTCAATACAAGCTAGTTTCGTTTGGTTTAGTTTAATTTTAAGCTAAAAACTGAGTAGAAATTCCCACATAAAACACATGGCACCCTCTATAAACTAAGACTGAACTAATACGAATGTATCTAAGACGTTTCAGTATGGGTCTCAGTCACAAATTCTCCTCCCCAACCCCGTAAATTCTTCCTAAAATTTACAGCTAATTTAGTTTTATTAGTTTTGGTCATTCATAACATTTGGCTGAGTGGTGCCTGAAGAAGCTGAGGTGACATGGTCGATGACAGGTACTGGGACTCTGGCAAAGCCCCTGCTAGTACACTATAGGCTCCTTCAGCGGAGCTATGGGATCAATTATTCCGGCCAATTCTGGTTATCTCAGCCACTGCGATGATCGTACTATGAATTCATAAGTCTTTTGTATGTCACTTTAATCTTGTTCTCATTAATCATAAAAGCTCCGCTTTTTCCTGTTGTCAGGGGAGCATTGAAGTTAAAAAATATTTGGGACGGGGCCAAAAAATTTGAAAATTTTTCTTTCTCCTCACTCTTATTTGTAGCTTCGTTTAACTAAGCATTTCTCTTTTGGTTTGTGACAAGCTCTCTTCCAAGTGATTGCCCTTTTTCACGAAATATAAAATTATACATTTTATGAGGGGGAGAATAAGTTTTTCAAAAGGCGAAGCTCTTTATTATACCTTAACCTCAGTTTCTCATCATCAGGAAACCTGGCCAACTAATGTGCAGTGGCGTAGCTAAGGGTGTGCAAACGTGTGCAATGCACACGTTCCCCTCAGTGTTCGCACACGTTGCTCTTTTCGCCAGTAAATAAACAACTGTTTGGTATGCCAGACTATTTCTATCATTTTATTTATTGTAGGCCTAGTACAGCACTGTAGACCTGTAATTGGCATTTGAATATTTGTTCACTGAAAGTCGTAGTGTTTAGAATTTGATGTACAACCACCCCATCGGTCGGTAAGAAAAAAAAAGTTAACATCCATCGGCCAAAAATTCCTCTCCTACCACTAGGCCTTCCGTATGCACGTGTTGTCCTCTACCTAGGCACATGTTGCCCAAATTCGTAGCTACGCCACTGCTAATGTGCCAACCCTCATAGGGCTATTCAGTCAAGCATTCGGCTGAATAATTTGGTGATCGGTGTATTCGGCCATACTGATTCGGTATTCGGCTAAATACGTCAATTGTTCGGTACCGAATATTTGGTTGTATATTCAGTATTTGGAAAGTTTAATGTCCGATTGTATACTCAATATTCAGGAAATTTCGTGTTCGGTTCCCTCAAAATTGTGTGTGACGTTGAGCGACATCTTGTGACTATGGATCCGTCATCGTTATGTCATTTTTGTCCATTACAGTACAGTAGATGCTAGCAACACCTTGTGTTGCGGATGGAGAAACGGGTGTAAGAAAAAGACTTCAACGCAAGCCTTTCCCAACGTAACATTTAAGAATGAGTTTTCCTCACATTCCACTTATCCAGGACTACTAACAGGCAACAGAAGCAGAGCTTTACAGTTCTCCATATTTTCCTGATACCCGAGCACATCATATGAGTAGTTAAAAGCCAACCTTCACCAATATCGGTCGCCACTGGTCAAATGGAGAAGGAAATTCTGCAGTTGTGACTTGAATTTAGCCTTTCTCACCAGTGATGAATGAATAAACCTTGATGCTCAAATCTAGGATTATTAGGTGTTTATGAGGATGCGTCATTCGTTGCGATGGATGTGTCACAGGTATGAGAAGCGGTTAAGCGTGCTTGCAGCGTCCTCATAAAAAGTCGGCATTACTCGGCGGAAAAAAATTGTGGAAAGAAGCGATGCCTGCAAGGCACACATTGCTGAGATCTTTTAATGACCAACTAATAGTTCCGATCTTACTGATATGATCAGTTTGCCACTGATTACTAGAATACAGAAGAAACGAATGCCGCCGCACACTGAATTTACACCCTAAACAAATATTTTGTCTTGAAAGAGGCTCGAGCACGTATTGACCTGCCGAGCATAAGCCAAGAGGGGCAGCTATGCTGGCTTTCTTGCAAGATCAAGTCCAAACGGCCGCAGATCGGAGGCCCTGTAGTGAGGTTTATCAGTATCAACACCAATCATTCAGCACATTCTGCCGTTGGCTACAATCGCGTCGCAAGCCTTCTAATGTGAGCACAGACGATGAAGCAGGGCCGTCTGTTAGAAAGTCGCATCCTCTCACACAACTAATAATGGCTTATGGGAAGAATAGGTGTCGCCTCACCAATCAATTTCATGTTGCGCTACAATTACGTAAAATGATCTGCTGAACAACATTTTCCCATACCATTTTTGGGGCAAAGGCTTAGTTTGGCCTACAGAAATTAGTCAAAACCGGGCTCTTTGCGTTCTAGCCTCACCGCGTTCGTTTGTGTCTCGGATAGCTTATATATTATTTTTTCGTAAACAGTTCACATAGGCGGGTTGTTGTCAGTTGCGTGTGGTTTTGTTGTTATTGTTGGTTAGGTTAGGTTATAGGCACCGGCTTTTTTTTTGTGTTTCTCTTGTAAGGAACTGGTTGGGGTTTGTTGTTTCATAGTGGGGCAGTTAATTCATGCTTTCTTGTGTGGCGTCGGCTATCGTGCCGGCAACGTGGAGGAAGTCACGCCAAACTCCCGAAGTGCTAACTTTGACCCTTCACTATGCCCAAACGGTGCCTTTGGCTTATGAGAAGAATAGGTGTCTCTTCACCGATCAATTTTATGTTGTGCTAGAATTACGTAAAATGATCAGCTGAACAACATTTTCCCATACCATTTTTGGGGCAAAGACTTAGTTTGGCCTACAGAAATTAATCAAAACCGGACTCTTTGCGTTCTAGCCTCACCGTATTCGTTTGTGTCTCGGATAGCTTATATATTTTTTCGTAAACAGTTCAGATAGGCGGGTTGTTGTCAGTTGCATGTGGTTTTGTTGTTATTGTCGGTTAGGTTAGGTTATAGGTACCGGCTTTTGTTTGGAGTTTCACTTGTAAGGAACTGGTTGGGGTTTGTCGTTTCATAGTGGGGCAGTTAATTCATGCTTCCCTGCGTGGCGTCGGCTAGCGTGCCAGCAACGTGGAGGTCGTCACGCCAAACTCCCTTAGTGCTAACTTTGACCCTTCACCACGCCCAAACGGTGCCTTTGCCCCAAAAATGGAAGAGGAAAAAGTTAATCAGCATGTAATTCTTAGTTCATTAAAAAAAAAAA